>JAHBMJ010003572.1:77132-88734 GCA_018398765.1 Chromera velia | reverse complement strand
CTTGTCTTTGCTGTTGGTTGCTTGCTTATCTGCGCAAGGTTGACCACCTTCGTGGCCTGCAAACACCTCCAGCGTGTCTGGGTCTGCCTGGACTGGTCCTCCGGCAGCGTCCAAATACAAGAAGACGCCCTTCGTCTCTCCATGTGCCTGCAATGCTGCCATTTTCTTCAAAGAGAAAGCTTGTCGCTTCTGGCTGTCCAGGTGTCGTACGGATTGTTCGATGAGTGGCCGTTCGATCGAGTGCGTGAGACTGTGCATGCATGTTAAACAGACAGAAGGGACAGGTGGCGGCGTACCACATGGACCAACGCAGTGACGGCCGGTGTGCCAGCCGGGGAAGGCCTTCTGCTCTGGGACCCCGACGCGGCGAGCCTGGAGTAGGAAGGAGGGGGAAGTAAAGAAGGGCTACAAAATGACATCGAGCCTGCCCTCGACGGCAAGAGAGGCAGAAGGGTCGCGGCAGACCTACCGAGAGACAGAGTAGGGCACACGGCAGCTGCCGCCTCGTCTCTCGCCGGCGCCGGCACATTTTCCACTAACAGGGAAGGGAAGGGGAGGGAGAAGGGGGGGGAAGGGGGAAGAGGGGGTGAAAGTGGGGGACAAAGGGAAAGGGAAAAGGCGGGAAGAGGGGGTTCTTCGGGGTGGGGGGGCGAATCGAATCGAGGCTGGCTGAGAGCATGCGAAGTACTTATGACTGAGTGTGACTGAAGCGTCTGCGTGGGGCTGCCGGCCTTTTACCCGGAGTTAAGAGTTCATGTATTGAAAGGAGCAACAAGGGGATGAAACGAGACAGAAAGAAGAGACGAGATAGAGAGAAACCAGTGGGGCAGTCTGCAATGTGTCCGGTCCCTTCCCTCCCTCCCTTTATGCAGCTACTGACACGTGCGGAGTATGTTTGTGCTTGACGAGACCGTCGAGTCCTTCTGTTGACAAGAACTCCAACTCGATTGCCTACCCCTACGTCAGCTATGTATGAAAAGGGCAGAGGACTGCCTGATTGTCGCCGCCATGTGCTTATGCCTGCGCATGCCCGCGACTGCCTGTGACCGCCCTTGCGCCCCTGCACTGAACTTGGGGGGGGAGTGAGCATCGCAAGGCTGAGCGTCAAAGAGGCGGACTGTGAGAATAACAAGCCGAGCGCCACATGTGCCGACCCCTCATGTGGCCGAGAGCACGAGTGCACGAGGGGGCACCTTCATTCGCTGTCTCCTTCTTGTTTCCGTCTGCTGCTTTAAAACGTTTTGTGTTATCCCCGGTTTCTTTTTTTGAGAGAAAGAAACTGGAAGAGGCCGAGGAAAAATGAGTAGAGGAGGAGCAAAGAAAGAACGAATCTTGAGAGAAACAGATAGGGATATCTGGTTCAACGAGAAAAGAAGAAAAAGCGAAGGGATAGCCCGTACATGTCTCTTTGTCCCTTCTGTATCTTCTCCCTGCAGGGGGATGTCGGTGCTTTGGAAGCCCTCTAGGGTCTCTGGGTATCGCCTCTCCCCCTCGCAGCACGGGAGTTGATGGGAGCCTTGGTGGAGCCAGCCGTCTCTGCGCAAGCATCTGTGTGGAGCCAGAATCTCGCCAGATCAGTGCATTAAACAAATAAATTGCAAATAAATTGCTTTGACCAGTTTGATGCAAACAATTATTGCAATAGTTGCAATTAATTGCCAATAATTGCTTATAAAACAAAAATTTAATTTTTCTAAGTGTTTTAGGGTGTTTAAAGGACTATTAATAACATTTTTGTGTGTTTTTATGCATATTTAATGTGATGTATAGTATTTTAATACTTATATAAATGAATTCAAAATCTTTGAAAGGAGTTATACTAAGTTATACAACTTATTACTAAGCTATTACTTCGTATTAATACCTGTAATATATTTAACAATAACTATTTTTATTTTTTAAGATAGAAAATATAAACTTAGAATTCAATATGAATGATAAACAATATAAACACACTTTCATGTACGGTTCATAACATGAAAATTCTGTAACTGTACGTACAAGCAGTAAAAACTTACTGCTGGTACATATAGTGCTTCAATTTTATGAGTATGCTACATGCAAACAAGGCCATATCCACGAAAACATCCATGCAATCGATCATACAATAGCAGAAACAAGAAGACACAAAGGCCACAACATTTTTATGCATCACTCAGTATCATTCATGAATCAAAAAAACGTATCAAAGCATGCAATTTTGTGAGTATGCATCATGCGCATGCTTGATCGCTTTGGCGCCCTATAATGCGCGTTTGGCCTTGTTTTTCACTAGTTTTGAGCGTATAATAAAACACCTCAGACTCTCAATTTTGAAATTATATATAATTATTGCAATGAATTGCAATGAGCTAAGAGCTTGCAATGAATTATTGCTCCCAATTATTTGCAATTATTGCAATTACAAGTATTGCTTTCAATACACTGAGCCAGATGGTGTGCCGCCAGGCGTCTCCCTCCAATAGGTCTGACCGGGTGCCGTTCATTCGTTGATGTCTGTTCTTGTGTGTTCGGTCGATCTACGGTGTTGTTGACAACAGGCGAAGACGCGCATACAGTCTTCAGGAAGGAAGTGAGATAGAAGAGAGAGGAAGAAGAGATGTGAATATATGACATTGGGTGTGAACATATGTGTGCGTGAGGCTTTTTGCTACCGTCCTCTGGTTTCTCCGTCTCTTCACGTTTTGTTCGTACCTCTGCCTGCCCGTCTACTTTCATTTAGAAAAGAGAACTGGAAGGGGTTCTCTTACAGGCATGCTGTTCTATCTATCGCCCGCTTCTTTTCAGAAGGCCGGTCTGAGAAGGAGAGAAAGAAAGCAAGCTGTTCATTGTAAGTCTGTTTATGTTTGCGCACGTAAATCCGATTGACTTGCATCAATGGGAGGAAATTTTTTTGCTTGTCAGCTTTCGTATCTGGATATTTTCGACTACCTCCTTAAAGGTATTCTGTTGGTTACATAGGTTTGCATTGCGTCTGCATGGTTGATCATGTCCTTTTGCTCGCCTTTTTTTCCTTTCTGTGCATGCTTGAATGTGTCTGGTTGATCGCGAGGACGCGATTTTCTTGTCCGTGGCCGGGGGGGATCTGTGGAGTCCTACCTTGTAGCACCGCCCTTTGAGCCTTTGCATGTGCCGTGACTGAGTGAGCCAGCGTGCCGCGCCATATTCTGCCGCCGCGCTTTGCTTCGTACGTGTTGCGCACGTCGATCAAAGTCGTTGAAGTCGAGTCTGACCTTCGCATTCAAGTATACAATATGTTACTCAAGCAACAGATAGCATCGTTTGAGTTTGATGTCTGTTTGTCATAGATCGGGAATCTAAGACTCTGAGAGAGAGGAACAGAGAGGAGTATAAGTAGAGATTGTGCAATGATAGAATGAACCTAGCTGATTGGAATTCCAGATAGCTGTAGAGCTAAACCTTCTATAAACTGCTGCCTGAATGAGTGTTGCTCATATTCCTTCTCTAGATCTTCCCTAAGGTTCTTATCCTCGCTTTACCTTCTGTCTGGACGCCATAAGGTGGCCGGACAGGAGGAACAAAGCACACTCCTTTCATTACAGAGACAGACTAAGCAAGAAACAGAAGAGCAGAGTAGGATGCTTGAAAGCGCTTTGGCTTGACTGAGGGATTGGCACATGACAGAGTCTACCAGGCTTCTACCTTAAAGGTCTTTCCAAGAAAAGCATGTGTTTTAAAACATGAATTGAAAGTGACCGTTCGGTGTTTACAAAGTTCTCCCTCTTTTCAAGTTTTTGGAATCTGTTTCACAACAGAACATGCAGGTCTGGAAGAGGCTGCTGGAAGAACGTAATGTTTACCTTTAAATTACAGATTGGAGCATTGTTTCTGTTCAGTGGGCTGAGAAGAATGGACTGACCCGGGTGCTTGACCATCTGGCCGATATCGATGTTTCAAGTTCTACTTGTAAAAACTTTTTAAAACCAAAATAATTCTAATAGATAACAAACAGCCACACAAGTTTACAGTAAAAAAAGAAAAACGTTGACGCTTTTCAACTATATTGTTGTTGTAAGCAAAGCCTTACAGCAATATATGTAGGCCCTCTATGATTTTTTTGAAAAAAACTGAAAAACAAAAAACAGAAATTTCATAGACACACTATAATGAAAATAAAATCAATCTCAAATGTTAACCCACATTAAACAGTATCATTGTATCACAAATTATTCAAAGTATTTTTACATGAAATTGATTTATATCTTTTTGACGTTTTGATTTAATTGATGAATTAATGTTGAGCGCTCCACACCTAGGGGGACAAAATTAATGCATAATTTTTTTGAAAAAAACGAAGATTTGAGTTTATCAGATAAAAGGGGCAGCGTTGGACCAAGCTGACCAAGTAGACTTAGTGAAGATTTATACTAACTAGTTGGGTCCTATGGGCCTCACATTGGGTCAAAAATTTAGTTTGAAGTCCTTGAATTTTTTTTTCAATTCCTAGAGCGCTCCTAGACTACCATTTTTCAATTTTACAGATTTGACATATAAAGCAAAACGACAGAGCTATATATAAATAGGAAGTTATCTTTTAGTCTGACGTTAGATTACTTTTACCAGGGTGCCACAAGCTCATGATAATTGTGTTGAAGATATGCTTTTTACATATAATATGCATTAATTTTGTCCCCTTAGGTAGTGTATAGGGTGTTGTGTCACAATTTAAATTGTGTCACACTATAGTTTCAGTGTACCAGCAAGATCCTATCACTTACAAATACCAACAACATAATGTTCACATGATAGCTAGTATATCAAGAATCAACCTAGAAGTCACTTGCAATATGCATTACAAACTTTACACAATCAAAAGACTAGTCAAAAATGTAAGAAACGATTGCTCCACAAAATTAATACAAATGTAATAATAAATCTGACTTAATGTGACTCGGAGAGACTGATAAATTTGTAACATTTTGTTATAAACTCATCTGAGTATATAGTCTGTCTCAGGCTGTGTGTGCGCATGTGTGTGGGGAGGATCGTTGCTCAGTAGTGTGTGTACTGCACTGCAAAAACATTTTCCCTGCATGTTTGCCAATTTTACGTCTATTCGCTTCAATGACCGCATTGTCACCGCGATCCAAAGATTTTTCCGAGTACCTCTCTGCATGGGACACCACAAAAACAAGGGTAACAAGAAGGCGACTACACCGAGAGAGAGAGAGAGAGATTCGAATTCGCTTCGTCGTATCGTATACTACTCCAGCTTATCACACATGCAGAAGACTATTAATTTCAACGAGCAAGGGCAGAACAGAAGGACGCCATTGCATCTCCTCCATCCAATACCCGTTTTGCAATTATTCCTGCCCGCCCTCTCGCTTTTTCACTGCGCCTGCCTCTACAATTAACGCTGCTCACTCCCTTCACTCTGTACCCTGTTCCATATTCCTTCAAAGAACGTTGACTACTAAAGTTCCGGCCTCTCTTCTTTCAGAGAGAGCTGAACAGTCTCTACAATGGAATTGTCTCCAGGGCTCGTGCGTCGACTACTCTTGGTGAGAAGCTCTCCCCTGCCTTTCCCCCTTCTTCCTCGCTCTCCATCATCAGAATTGCCCTTTTGAACGAATCCACAGACCCCTCCGACACCACCGCCTTCGCAAGGGGACCCTGTAAGGTGCATTGAGGAGGAAGAAGGCATTCATTCATTCATTCATTCATTCATTCATCCGTTTGTCAATGCGATCAGTGACAGTGAGTGTGTATGTTTGTGTGTGTATGTGTATGTGTGTCGGTTTCGTCAAACCACTCCAGTGGAGGTAAACGACGACACAGGGGGCGGGAGACGGAGGCAGAAATTGAGAGCACGCACACACACACACGCCTGGAGGGTACAGGAAAACAGGACACACTTACACACACGCACAGAGAGCGAGAGAGAGAGAGAGAGAGAGAGAGAGAGAGAGAAGGTCCCCCCAAAACTCCACAAATTAGCTATCGATAGATGCCATAACTGACAGACACAGAAAAAGACAATGCGTGCCCATTCATCGTCCTCGCCTTTCCTCTTCCAGAACTGCGAAGAAAGGACATGCCCTATTTCTCCTCTCTCTTCCTACAGCCACACAGTCATCCAGCCACCCATACAGGTAGGCATACAGGCAGGCAGGCAGGCGTGGAGACCGACCTCAGATATCAAGTCCCCGTTCTGCATCGGGACCACAACCTTCGCTCCCAGGCTACGTGCAAGCGTGATAGCCTCCCTCCCTGCAGCAGAAGGCCACCCACAACAAGCATTCATTCACTCACTCCTTCAACAACCCCAGACAGACAAAGACGGACAGAAGCCGACGACCTCCCTCCCTCTCTGTGTGCCGACACCAACGGAATCTTCGTCTTCCTCTTTTGCGGTCGACGGACACGAAAGGCTGCCTCACCTCATGATCTCCCAATGGCTCGGTTGTTCGCCACCTGAATGAACCCCTTTCACGAACAATACACACACACACACGCGCGCGCGCGCGCAGAAAGAGAGGGAGCGAATCTCCATCCCTGCACTTCAAGAGAGAGAGAGAGAGAATTAACCAAACCAACAAACACTACTGACCTCCCTTGACGAGGTCATAGACCCCGAACAGTCGCTGGAAGGTGACAGGGGTGATGACGATGTCGGCCTGCTTGCCCTCGAGAGACCCCGAAGAAGTGTCGCAGTGAGGCTCGTAGTATAGTGTTTTCAAAGATTTTCCCTTAGGGTTCTGCACAACGATCAAAGAAAGACAATCAACGTCCTTCCCACATGAAACGATTGCTGTCTGCCCCTCCAAGTTCCTCGAAACAGGGAAAAACGAGAAGTCACCGAGAGGCAAAATTGACGCACACACAGAGAGACCCTGACATGAGATGGTCTCCCCTCCCCTCCCCGCTGCATAAGACAGAACAGAAGAAATACAACTAGATGAACAAACCAATCGTAATCCATGCACCGAAAGTTCCACCCCCCTTTCCCCCTTTTCTCTCGGGTCTTCAAGGTCTCAATCAACCCCCCCCCTAGCTCCTAGGAGCAACCCAAGAGAGAACTCACAAACAAACAAGGCGACATGAGGCGAAAGGCCCTCAAACGCTCCTGCTGGTCTGTCTTGTCTATCTCCCTGTTTGCACTGCCTGACTACCCTCCTGCCTGCCTGCTTGAGTGCACGACTGACTGACTGACTGACATAGACGATGTACCCGTTCTCCCGTGCTTGCCAAGGAGGGCCCACCTGACAGACAGACAGACAGACAGACAGAGACACAGACAAGGAGACAGGCACAGAGAAGCCAAGGTACGTGCGCATTCATGCACCCATCGATGGATACATGAACATACACGTGGGTTCGCACACCCACGCATCAAATGCGTCCACTCCCACCTCCTTTACGTTCGGCCTTCTGCTCACTTCTGACGACTCTCCCCTCGTAGTGTGCGCCCACGGACACAGACGAATCCTAACAACAACCAGTAGACTGGAGGTAAGCATACGGAAGTAGACAGCCCCACTGACTAACAAAAAAAGCCGTACGGAGGAGGACTGTCGTGTAGGCAGATGGAAAGAGAGAAAGAGACGACGGATAGACAGAAAGAGAGAGACCCTGAGAGAGAGAGAGAGAGAGAGAGAGAACAAGTTTCTTTTAACAAAGAAAGGACGAACGAAAGAAAGAAAGAAAGAAAGAAAGAAAGAAAGAAAGAAAGAAAGAAAAAAAAAAAAAGAAAAAAGAAAGAAAGAAAGGAAGAACAAAAAAAGAAAGAAAGAAAATCACCCTCTTCTCTTACCGGCAGAACAATGACACAGTCTGACTGACACACTGACAGACTGACCAGAGCGCCCTCAGTTGCCTCAACGCGCACCTGCCCCCCACCCTTCAATGCTTTCACCTTTGTCGCCTCCCCTTTCCTCAACACCCGTACCCTGTCCTCTCCAAAAACCGACGCCACCTTCGAGAAAGCGGAAGGCGCCACGACCAAAGGAACCAGCTCAGGCAAAATCTTCGCCAATGCCTTCAGAGTTCTGCAGGCACTCATTCAAACACACAAACAAACAGTTAACAGATACGCACTCTTGAACACACACACGTTTGTGAACATACAGATGCCAGCGAACTCTGCACGAAAGACAGACAACCAGACAGCACGATTTCTTCTGTCTCTTCTCATCTTGGAGGGTCTTTTCTTCGACGCAGAGAGAGCGTTGATGGACGGAACAGACCAGCCCACTCGAACAAGAACACACAGGCAGGCAGGCAATGAGGATCTGTTGGATAGGTTGAGGAGATCAACTATATGCAATCCATGCGTCTGTATGTTTCTCCGTCTGTTTTTGTAACCGGTGTGAATGAAATGGCAAATCTGCAACTGGCAGCAAATCGAGTTGAAAGCAAAAATAAATGGAAAGGTCCCCGTCCCCGTCTCGACCTTTTCTTTTTTTATCTCTTCCTGATACTGAGCCAGAGAACCAATGAACAATGTCTGAGTGCGTGCGGGAGAAAGCAAGGCGAAAGGAGACAGAATATAGATCCTGTCGGTGTGTCGTCGTGTACTGTTCCTGCCTGCCTGCCTGCTGACCTACTCACTGCCTGACTGACCGAAGATGGCAGTGGTCGAGGTACTTTCATACAGAATGCATGCAAAAAAAAAAAAGACTGACTGACCGAAGATGGCAATGATCGTCGAGGCCCTGAGTGATCAGCACTGCGTCTGCCCCAGCAGTGAATTGGGGGGGGAGTTCGGCTACTCGTGAAGGGACGATCTGCAGGATCCCCCCGACAGAAGGAAAAAGAAAAGAACCAAACAGGAGAAGAGAGGAAAGGACATAGTGAGGAAGAAAGGGGACACAGAGAGGATGACGGACAGATAGAGCCACAGACGTGTACACGTTCTCTCTCTCTCTCTCTCTCTCTCTTTCTCTCTTTCTCTCTCTTTCTCTCTTTCTTTCTCTCTTTCTTCTCTCTCTTTCCCTCTGTTTCTCTTTCTTTCTCTCTTTCTCTCCCTCTCTCTCTCTCTCTCTCACACACACACACACACACACACAACCGTGTCTATCGAAAGAATCCCCACAAAAGAGATCAGGGGAGGCGGGGTGGCGGAGAGCCGTTTTGGGGAGCCATGACACCCCTCCTGATCGGGGCACTCACCTTTTTGACCCCTGAGTACACAGACGGAATGCCGAAGTCGAGGGCCCCCTCTATGACTGGGTCGACAAGAAGGGAGACGCCGTTGACTTTCCAGAACCAGCTGTTGCTCTCTAGCCACGTCAGCTCGAAGCCGTTTTGGCTCTTTCCAGACAATGTGTTTGACTCTATGGTGGCATCGGTCTGCCTCAAAAAAGGAATGGAGAAACCCATCTGCAGCACGGATCTCGACCTTGCGGGTGGCCTGCTAAAAGATGAGTGCTCCCGTACTGTCCAGCAATTTGAGGGGGGGGCAAAGCAAATCACACACAAAAGAAGCGCCCAAGCAGGAAACCTCATCAGCTTCCTTCTCACCCCTGACGACACGCAGGCGGAGTTCATGTTGTGTGAACGATTACACAACGAAGCCGGATACGCAACGAAGGAGAGCCTCAGTCAAGAGAGACGGGCTCAAAGTGACAACGTGGAACTTGACGCTGTCGAATCTGTCAAGCTGTAGTCGCTCTGAGAGCCTCAAGTCCGCTGTGCTTGTTTTTCGTTTCTCACCATGGACGCCTACATCTGACCATATATGTCTGACCCTTCAGAGACGGCGGCCTAACTACGGGCTATACTGCGTGGTGATGCAGGCCAGCATAGGCCAGCTGTAGGCCGCATATATATTTAGCTCGGCCGAGCTAAGACATCGCCTCCTGACCGAGCTAAGACATGCTAATTAAGGCAATCTCCATGCAATCTCCTGATTCCAACAACATCTCAATGACACACAGTCGAAGACGTACGGCGTCTGACACAATTAACTCGTCTTCAGACTTCTGAATTATTCTGACAGGAAGAGAGAGCGCCTCCATCTGGACCTTATCAAGTGCGGAACTGTTTGGGCCTTCCGTTTTGTCTCTTGCCAGAGAGCTTTCCAACAACACCGCACCAGTTGCCGATCTTGCAGGGCCACAACAAAGGAAGGAGAAGCTAGAGAATCAAGAAAGAAGGAACCATGGCGGCAGAATTCGACTACTACGAGATCTTGGGGGTATCTCGAGGATGTGAGGAGGGGGAGATCAAAAAAGCGTACAAGAAACTCGCCATCCAGTGGCACCCAGGTAGGCTCATCAGCTTCTTGCGTGGGTCGGCATCTGTATGTCAACACTCCTGATCTCACGCTAAAGCTGTTTTGTTTCTTCCTCTGCATCTGCTGAGAGGAACAGTTGGAAAAGTTCTAATTGCTCAAGAATACGTGCATGCCTGTATGCCTGACGATGTCTGACGGCTACAGACATGCCTTTTCCAATGACTTGTCGTCTACACCTGCAATGGCCGTCTTTTCTGAATTTGCTTCCCTTCCCATGGCCAATCACCGCCGCCAGAGCTGATCCGTGTAGACCTTCCTTGAATCGCCAATCAAAAGGAAGACATGACGCCCCCCAACCCCCCACACCTCCTTCCCCCCTCCCGCCTTCCTCCATTCTCTCCTCATAAACCCATACCCTTATTCCGACTATTGTCCTTGCTTCCTTTCGATCCCCTCTCCGTTTTTTCGTTTGTTCGATCATTCGCGTGTGTCTATATGCGTCTCTCTCTTTCTCTCTCTCTCTCTCTCTCTCTGTGTGTGTGTGTGTGCGCGCGCGCGCGCGTGTGCGTTTGTGTGTGACCAAAAGTGTGTGTCAATTAATCTACGTGTGCGAGTAGGGAGTAAGAAGAAAGCAAGAAAACACGCAGATCCCCCTTGCCCACCTGCCGCCGTCTGATATTCCCAAACTTCCCTCCGCTCCCCTTGATTGATTGATTGATTGATTGTTTGATTGATGCCTGCGTGAGTGCAGACAAGAACCCGTCTAACAGAGAAGCTGCCGAGGACATGTTCAAAAAGATCGCACACGCCTACGCTGTCCTCTCGAACCCAGAGAAGAGGAGGATGTACGACTGTGAGTCAGTCTTCAGACAATTAATTTCAATCAGATATTCCACTGCATTCCATTGATGGGTTCGCGAACTGCCGCCCAGTATGTCCCAAGGGCCACAAACGAGAGAACAAAAAGGAAAGCGGGGGATAGTGAGGGGCAAGAGACAAGAAATGGACAAAAGCGGGAAAAGGAGCACAAAGGGCAAAACGCGAGACTGAAGGAACACGACACATCGCTCTCTCTCTCTCTCTCTTGGTATTGAGACTGGTGCTGCGTGCTTGGGGAGTGAAGTTAAGGGTTAGTCTTGCAATGCCACCCTCCTTCCACGTATGCGAAGGAAACCTTTGTGCCTGCGTGCCTGGCTGCAGTGACGGGGCACGAAGACGGTGCCGTTCCTGGTAATGGGGGCCGAGGAAGTGGGGGCAGAGGAGGAGGAGGGCACTTCGGAGAGCCGACGTTTATGCACGAATTTGACATGATGGACGCGCACAGGATCTTCGAGGCGTTTTTTGGAGGCAGGTAGGTTGGCAGGGTGGGTGGATGGATGGACTCTCTCTATCTCCCCCCCC
>JAHBMJ010003572.1:40872-70547 GCA_018398765.1 Chromera velia | reverse complement strand
CCCCCCCTCATTTTTCGTGCATGCATGCGTGGTCGGGTCATGTCGTGAATTGGTCGCAGTGATTGCACAGCGATGCCTGCCTGTGGAATCGGACAGAGTTCATGCAGGCAATCCGGGTCATTTGACGACCCTCCAAAAATGGGGGCCTTTGCAGGAAGGCGGTTGAGGCACGGGAACGATGCAAAGGACTCAGCTGAACTTTTCTCTTGAATTCTCTGCTCTAGAAGATTGGGAGAGAGACTGCCTGCATGACTTTCTGGGTCGGAGAGGTGATGATGAGTACATGTATGTGAGGTGTCATCATCAGGGGTCATGTAGTTGCGTGTTTTTGCTCCTTTGCGTTCTTCTTCTTCTTCTTCTTCTTCTTCTTCTTCTTCTGCTGCTGCTGCTGCTGCTTCTGCTTCTGCTTCTGCTTCTTCTTCTTCTCCTTCTTCTTCTTCTCCTGCTTCTTCTTCTTCTTCTTCTGTTTTTGCTCGTCCAATGTGCAGAGAAGTTGGGTGGGTTGGTGAGATGATGAAGAAGTACGGCAAGGCAGCGGAGGACGCAAAGGTGAAGATCGTGTCTTGCTGCGGATTCGACTCTATCCCTTTTGACCTTGCGGCGTTCTTGGTGCAGGTGGGAGGGGGCCGGGTGGGGGACGTGGACTGACATCCTTTGTTTGATTTGAGAGGGGCCTCTACAGTTGATTCGCGTACCCACACAATGGCTGTGCTGATTTCACAAAAATCATGTGCAATGGAAGAAGAAAAGTCTCTTTCTCTTTTCCTATCCGCGCGTGAGTGTGTATAAGTTTGCAATTAGCTGCTGGTTCTTTCCTCCCTCACGGTTCTCCTCTTCTTCTCTGTCTTTGCAGCGGAAGGCCTCTGAAGAGTGTGGGGGGCCCTGCGGCTCCGTCTCCACAGTCATGATTGACGCGAA
Organism: Chromera velia; assembly: GCA_018398765.1. NCBI lineage: Eukaryota > Chromeraceae > Chromera > Chromera velia. The sequence continues at coordinate 69,629 of JAHBMJ010003572.1, read as the reverse complement.
GGGAGGCTTCTCTGGTCAGCTTCGATGGTGGATGCATGGGTGAGGAAGGACTTGAGCGCATTGATTTTGGCTTCTGTTGGAGTTTGGCAAGAATGCTGCTGGGGAGGGGAGGGAGGTGCGCAGTTTGAGTTCGACTGTCTGTGTGTTCTGAGTTTCTTGCTTTCTTTTCCGTTGTTTTGGAGAGTATTTTGTGTCTCGATCAGCGACGAATTGGCGTGTCGTGGGGTTGGATGTGGGACAGCGACGCTGTCTGACAATAGCAAGGAAACCCAGAGATGACACAAAAAAGGACGGCAGTTTGTCAGGGCGTCAACGTCTTCGTTTGAGCATATGCATACACACAAAGCTGTCCATGAGTACATGTGTACATGTACATACATACCTAAACTTCGATCTGCATGTATGTATGCCTATGCAGGCGGGACAGTGCACTCTCTCCTGGATGCCGTGTCTGAGCCCTGGTCGAAGCTGAAGGAGTCTCGCAACAATGAACTGTTCGCAAAGCCAGGAAGCACCCTCGCACCTCAAAGGAAGGACCCCATGGATCTGGGGTTCGACCCGATCCTCAAGGTTCGTCTGTCTGTCTGTTTGTTTGTGTTTGTCTGTCTGTCTGTCTGTTTGTCTGTTTATCTCTTCTGTGTCGGTCGGTGTCTCTGCATGGGCTTTTTCTTGCCTTTCGATCTCCCGTCTTCCGCTGATTTTTTTCTTTTTTGCTTAAATGCCCCCGATTCTTTCTTGTATTCCTTTCTTCCGTTCTTCCATCCTTTCTATTCACCCAACAGTCTTCCTATTTGACTCTCATTGAGCTGCCTCAGGATTTTGCGGTCTTCATTTCTTTTTCAGTGAGTATTTTGCCAAACCTTCTTTTCTGTCGTTTCCCGTCTTTCTGGTCTGTCTCCTCCCTGCGTGCGCTGCCTGGCTGCAGGTATGGAAGGCCCCTTTCCTCATGACGCCCGTCAACGCCAAGGTCGTCAGGTCAGCAGAAAGAAGAAGGACGGGGGAAAGGAAGAAAACATCTCCCAAAGAAAAGACAGAAAAGAAGGAAGAAGGCAGACTGCAGGCTGGCTCCCTCTCCAGCCTTCTTCCTTCGTGGATGCCTTTATCAATCAATCGACACGTACGCTCAACAGGGAAATTGCACTTTCTCGTTTTATACAATTCTCTCTCTCTCTCTCTCTCTCTCTCTCTGTGTGTGTGTGTGTGCGCGCGCGCGTCTGTGTGTGTATGTGTGTGTGTGTATAGAGGCACTGCCTCCCGGCTTCCCGAGATGTACGGCAAAAATTTTCAGTACTTCGAGAGCATGAAGGTGCCCAACGGCCTCATTGCCTACTTGGCAGGCGGGTTTCTCGCCCTGGCGTTCGGCATCCTCGTCTTCCTCCCTCCTGCCCGCTGGCTTCTCCGGAAATTGATGCCACAGGGTGAGTGCTTCCCTGCTCGAGATTCTTTCTTTCTTTCTTTTCACACAGGACGGACCTCGCAATTGCAGGATACTTGACCGACAACCGGAAGCTTGTACAACTGCTTCGCCTGTCGCGCCCTTGTTTCTTCCTTGCTCCCTCCCTGTCTCTCTCTGTGTCTGTGTGTGGGGGTGGGGGTGGGGGGGTGGGGGGGGTGTCTGGAGCTTTTGCTTGAATGAGTCGGAGGTGGCGCCTTTCTGTCTGGAGGGAACTGCTTTTGCCTTCCTTGTTGTGTGAGAGTCGTTTTTGAGTCGACAGCTGCCCCACTTTAGCTAGTTAGTCCTTCATGGTGCCTTTGCGCACCGATGCGTTCGCATGATATGCAACGAACTAGCTAGAACGACGCTCCTCCCTAAGATCCCCCCCCTTCCCTTCCGTTGTATGTGCGCGCGCGCGAGAGAGAGAAAGAGAGTGCATGACTGCCTGCCTGCAGGCTCCGGCCCCTCGGAGGAGCTGATGAACACCGGGTACATGATCCTCAAGTCAGCTGGGGTCGCACACAACGGACGCAAGGTGATCGCACAAAGTCAGTCATTCAGTCAGTCAGTCAGACACGTACACCTGCAAAAGGAGATAGATGGGGGGAATTCGGTCCTCCTCTTCATGAGCTGTGTACTTTCTTTTGTGTGTGTCCCTTTTTCTCTTTCTGTCTGTCTGTCTGTCTGTCTGTCTGCCTGTCTGTCTGTTTGTCTGTCTGTCTTTCTTTCTTTCTTTCTTTCTTTCTTTGTGTGAGTGCGTGTGCGTGAGTTCGACTGCTACTTTATCTGGTTGATTAATTGGTTTGTTGGTCCGATCGTTCTTGCCTGCAGTCTGCTCCCATGAGGGGGACCCTGGGTATAAGGAGACTGCGTGTCTGGTTGATTGATTGGTTTGTTGGCTGAATGAATGCACCGTTCTTGCAGTCTCCTCCCACGACTGGGACCCCTGGCATATGGAGACTGCGTGTCTGGTTGATTGATTGGTTTGTTGGCTGAATGCATGCACCGTTCTTGCAGTCTCCTCCCACGAGGGGGACCCTGGGTATAAGGAGACTGCGAAGATGGCCGTGGAGTCGGCGCTCTGCGTGGCGTTCCCGAAGGAGGACACCCCGAAAACTGTCGGGTACCTGACGCCCCTCTCGGCGTTTGGGGGGACCCTCGAGGAGAGACTCAAGGACGCAAAGTGGAAAATCGATGTGGCCGTGTCGGACTGAATATATGAAACTACTCAGCGGTTTTTCGAGTATCCTTATCCCCCCTTTCCTTCTTTCTGGGTTTGCGTCTTGAAGGTGGGAGAACAAAACATACAAAACATGATGCAGCGCGAGGGTATGAGAGCTTTTGCTTCGAATGTCACTGAACTTGCAGCTGTCCGATATTGAGCGAGGGTGTGTGTGTGCGTGGGTGAGTGATTGACATGGTAAGGAAACAGTTTTGAGAACATGCATCGATCGAGTGTCTGCGCGCATCTGCTCGTTTCGAGTGTTTTGTCGAGTGCCGAGCTAGAAACATCCGATTGATGGTACTAAGGATGATGAATGCGCGCCAGTGAGTGAATGAATGGGGTGCGCGACGTGCGTGACGTGATCGTCAATCAGACAGACATGCACTGGCACGTACGTGCGTATAGGCATGCAGACATAACAAGAGGGTAATAATCGAAAACCTGATCGAGCGGGTTTCATGCATCTTTGACGAGGGCGTGGCAGGGATCGATGCATGGGATGGCGACTCATGCTCGATCAGTCTCAGACTTGGGCTTGGAGTTGGGCCTCGCTGCATGCGTTTCGGAGCTTGATCGAGGGGTTTTCTAGGGGGTTTTTGCTTAATGTTGTTCGAGAATGCTGAGTTCAATGCTAGCTCCTGGTATTACTCCGTATAATTAATATAAAGTGACGTGGATGAACACGTGCACATTAAAAGAAGTCACGTTGTCATCAGTCAGAAACTCAGGGTCAGTGTCTATCATAAGTGTGTATCATCACAGTGTATGAGGTACCAGGAACACTAGTACAGGAACAACAAACTCCCCCTAGAAACTCTCCATTGACATGTCTTTGTTTCGAACTGCAAATGTGCCAGTGGGGAAATGTGGTACTAAGAAATTATTGTAGAATGGTCTCTAATATAGCACTTATACACTCAGAAAAACATATTATAAAAGAACTTAAAAAACAGATCTAGTATATAATAGAAACAGATCATTTTCTTTTAAACAATTTCAAGTTCTACTTAACATAAACTAGAACGTGAATTATAAATTAGAAAAGGATTCTTAGGATTGTCGCTAAGCAGGGGGAAACCGTATTTAAGATCCGTTCCTAGCATGTCCGCCTCTCTCTTACTCTTCCTTCCATCTATGCACCGTTGTAACACCTCTAGCTACATTGTATTACGCTAAGTTCTAGTCGATCGATCAGTCTTGTACGGTTCAGTCGTCCATGAGGATGAGTGCATTGCTGAATCCCCCCATTTCTCAGAGGCTCCCCTTTCGCCTGATGCTCCGTTGTTGCATGCAAGCCTTGGATCATCGTCAATTGATCCAGTAGAAAGGGGGGGCGGGCGCGCGTGTCCGCTGGGCGCCTCGGAGGATCGTTTGGAGGAGCACTACCGGTTTTGCTGTTAAGAGTCCTTGCTTCAGGATCAGACTCCCTGAGGTTCTCTCCTTTTTCGTTCGTTAGATTCCTTCTTTCCTTTCTTCCAGAACCTTCCTCTAGACCTTCCTTCTTTCCTTTGTGCTTGTTTAACTCGTTTCCTTTCGTCTTCATGATTTCTTTTATGACTTTTGCAAATGGGGCCTTTGCATGCGCTTGCATGCCCTTACTATTGAAAGAACTCTTTTCCTTCTTAGCAGATCTTGACCTGTTTGATCGTTCATGCAATCAAGCCAACAGCGATAGATAAATGACAGTGGCAGACCGACGGGGTGTGGATCGATAGGCTAGAACGGAAGTTGTTTGGTGTTTCAGGCGGTGTATGACGCGATCGATGCCTCCTTACATGCGTGCGTGCGTCATCCATCCATGCATGCGCGCTGATCTCAGTATGCACGTTGCATGCATGTATTTTGCATGCATACATTTACATTAATACACATCTCTTCAATCGATCGCTGTACATCACTCGTATACCTTACGACAGCTCCGTAAGCCTCTCTTTTGCGTGCCGAAAACTGACAATGCATGTCGGTATAGTCAAGATTCCTCAGCTGTCTGAAGAGGTTAAAGTGATTCTAGCTCCTATATTACTATTACATAAGCCAAGGCAGGAGGGCACCTGCTGTTGACGCCTAGCGACCTCAGCGGCCAGCCGAAGCACGGTGTTTCTACGCTCTTCCAGTCTTTTATTTATGACCTGAAGCTCTGCCTCCTTTGCAGTGATGGTGATCTGGTTTTCTCCTTCTCTCGCAATCTCGAACTCGCTGTTGCGAAAGGACAGCTCGCGCTCCAGCTTAGCTACGTCCGCTCGGGTCACTTAAAGTTCTGCGTCTGCTGCAGGCCCTGGAGTTAAAGAACTTGTCTACCAGGAGCCAGTGGGTTAAGCAGCTTGGATGTGGAGCACCCAATTTGCTTAGATGGGCTAAGAACAAGCTAAGCGCATACACAAAATAAATCTTGGGGAGACAGAAAGTCCTGAGAGCGTCCACTCCACAACACTCCAAGGTCACTCTAAAGAAGGGGGCCATGAAGGACAACCCCTCCTTCTAAGGCAAAAACTAAATTAAAAGTAAACAACAGTTTGTAAAGCAAACAAAACAGCTGATCGAGCAATGTCCAGCTGCGGATGGTTGAGAAACATCGTTACGTTTTTTTTTTCTTGAGTTGATCATTTGCTGAAGAGCTTCCAGCTCCGATTCTTTGAGTTCCATCTTGGACAGGTCGTGAAGAGTCTTCACCACTTCAGGCCTGAACCCCTCACCGTCGCTGCAAAGAATATGAATGTTTGTCCGCTTCATCATTTGGCTTTTCGCCGGCCATTGCTACTACACATGCATGTTACCGCCCCATGAAAGAGTGACCCAACATCTTGTTCCTTGTGTGACCAGATAGAAACAGACAGAGGTAGACCACACATACACAGAGAGATGAACACACATGAAATCAAAAATAAATCAAAGACAGACCAAAAACCAAGAGATAGCCACGCCAAATACAGCAAAAGAATATAACAGAAGAGATGGAGCAAACGCACAATCTAGCGCAAAACAGCAGAGAGACAAAGACAGACGTCGACGCAAAGATCAGAGACAGAGAAAGCTTTTTTATCAATTGCAAGAGGCAGAAAAGATAGAAAGAGGCATACAAGAACATCTTAAGATAAATAAACAGAGAGCTAGGCAGTGACAGACAGGTAGAAGGCTGAGGAGCTTAATCATAGTTGCTACTGCTGCTATCAGGCGAGACAGGAAAAGGTACATACCTGTCAGACAGACACAGACAGATACAGACAGACACAGAGAGACACAGACAGACACAGACAAACACAGACAGATACAGACAGACACAAACAGACACAGACAGACACAGACAGACATAAACAGATATAGACAGGCACAGACAGACGCAGACAGATACAGACAAACAGTGTCAAACACAGACAGACAGAGACAGACATAGACAGACAGACAGACAGAGACAGACAGAAACAGACAGAGATAGACACAGACACAGAGACAGTCAGACAAAAGCAGAGATAGAACGACACTAAGAAAGAATGAAAGAGACAAGCGTGGGATAGGGGCGGAGAGAGTAAGAGCCTCAGGGATGCTTAGGGATGAAGAGTTTTGACTGACGGTGAGAGTGTTTGGAGAGTCCTGTAGTGACCGTCCGGCAAGTTCAGTCTGCACGCAAGGTAGGGAGGGTGAGAGAGAGTCCATACCGGGGCAGAGAGCGGCAACTAACCATTCATGTGTGAGTCAGAAGTGCTAATCAAGCTCCCAGATCAGCTTAGAGCTAGGCTTAAAGTCCCTCGTCAAAAGCCGGGAAGAGATGTGCACAGTTACTAGATGACTGGAGTCGCGATCCATGCCTGCAGAAACACTATGAATGAACTGGAGAGAAGGAAGACAAAACAAGCCCGCACCGAAATAGACCACAAGCGATCGGTAGTATAAAAAAAACGGGGGGGTCATGCTCACAATTCTGAATTCACACATAGCTAGCCCTGTGGCCTTTGTAAGATGGCGTACAACAACGTTTCTTGAAAGCTCTCTCTAAGTCTCCTTCAGATTCTCTTTAGTTTCCCCACGTTCGATCGTCTGTTTCCCTAGACATGCAGGCGTTCTGATCGAATCATGAATAAATTTATTACTGCATGTGATCATGCCCAAATAGGAGTGAAGACGGTATCAGCCACGCATGGAGCAGCCACTTGCTCATGCGCATCGATGCCCATGCTCAACTGGATGCACATCTATCTGTGTTACAAATAATCGAATAAAAAGGATCATGCAGCAGGCGGTGCATCCAGGGAGGACCAGCAAACCTAAAGCAGGAGTCTGACCAAATGGTCTGACAACCAAACGGCCCATCCCGTTTGGTTCTGCCGGGAAACGATTCGTCCCTAAAGCTCAAAGAGCCTAGCTGCGATCACCCCCACATGCAGTCAACTAACCACAGCGTCTGCCCAGTCATGCGGGAGAGGTGGGCCTCCTTTATAAAAGATTGGATAAATCCATAAAGACAATCAATCAAGTGCGATTTTGATCCAAATACCAGAGAACCTCTGCATGAAAAATAAGGAGAGCGGAGAAACCGAGTCCATATACATATGGGCAGAACGAACACACTCTCACCTGGTTGCATTGCAGCGTCTGCTTTTATATTCCCCTCTTCCTGTTATAGTCACAGGAATTCTTTGAAGTGAAACGGTAGTCCCAGGCCACCAAGCTTTTCCCGACCCCCGTTGTATCGTCTTTGTAATTACCCTGCATGCACGTACAGAACAATAACAACATCGGAATACGATTTCACTTGAATAATGAAGGGCACTAAAAAAGAATTTGCATACCGGGTTACGCAGCGATGCAACCTGCAGCAGGAAGAAGAGAGTAGAGCTAGCAAGAAAAACACTAGGAAAAATAAGAAAGGGGAGTAATACTGACTAACGGAATCCACGAGAATCTGAAAAGTGTGGTTAGAGTTTTATGGAGACTTTTTCGGTAAGTTAAGAGGTGTAAAGAAAAGCAGTAGCGTGGCGCATACGATTAGAATTCGAGCAGCCGCCATCTCTTACACGACGTCACGAAAAGCAGCTACAAGAGTGCCAGAGAATTGTAAATGGCAATCATGCAATTCTAGTTAGTCCCTCTTTTACCCCGCCGGGGACTCACCAATCTGTCAGTCTCAGATCTGCTACCTTTCTTCTTTATCCAATGTCCAACGTCCTCTGCAGAGAAGAAAGTTCAAAAAACAAACATCTTGTCTCTCGATCGGCTTGTAGATATATACCAGTGTCATAGAATAATGCAAAGAAAGCACTTGGGGGCGATACACAGACTCTGAGGGAGGGAGGGAAGGAGAGAGGGAGGGAGGATTGAAGTACAAGAAACAAACAAGCCATATGAAGCACTGTTACAGTAGAAAGAAAAGGGTGTAGGGCAAATAAAGAACCTGCTCTAAACAAAAAAGAAAACCAAAAGATATTCTCAGCCAAAAGGTTTGTATGGACGGAGAGAGGAGACAAACAAAGTCAAGGAGCAGACAAGAAGTCATGACAGCAGCTATTAGTAGGGAGCGCTCAGAGAGGTAGCCAAGTCAAACGAAAAGGGGTAGAGATGGGAAGAGAAAGTGTGCCAACCTACCCGTGTCTTTCCCTAAAGACTTCAAAGAGGTAGGGGGGTTTCAATCCTCATCGTCTTCAGCTTCGTTTGTTGGACCCCTAGTCGTCCCTCCTGTCTTTCTTCCTTTCCCCTGACTGTTTGCACTCCCTCTGACAGCTGAGCTCTGCAGTCCCAGACCTGCCTCATCCTCCATAGTATTATCATCGTCATCGTCCTTGATAATATCCTTGGAGAGCATAAGATGGTGACGGGGGGAGGGGGGGAGACGTTGCTAGTGGGGGTCTTGCCTGGTGCTCCTGTGGATGGTTTTGTTCTTGGTTTTGGTTTTATGCGGGAGTTGGAGGGTTCGAGAATGCCTGGGTGCCCTGTGGAGGTGGGGGAGGCCTGCTTGCTTCCCTTTGATGTGCCTGCAGTCTGCGCTCGTGCCTTGTGAAGTTGTATAAAAGGCCTGTCCTCGAAGTCCTCATGGGACCTTGTGATCCTGGTGTTCACAGGGGGGCCCAGGGATGAAAGGGAAGGGAGGGGGGAGAAAAGAAGGGTGAAATACCTGATTCAGAACTGATTTTAATGGTCGCACTTTCCTTGCGGGGGCGTGAAGATATGTAAGCAGCTGCCGCTGTGACTGTTGAGCAACTAAACTACTATCGTGCGACTCGTGCCCTCGTAGAGGCCTCCACTTCCCCCCGGGGAATTTATGTTTGTTGATGCAGAAGCGGAAAAGGTAAAGACCAAAAGGAGCGGGGGGAGAAGGGAGCGGAATGTCCTGGAGAGAGTTACTGGAGTAGCAGATAGTCAGACAGATAAACCAACAGACAGAGTATGCACAGCAAGATCCCGGCAGACACGTGCAGCAATCCAGCAGCCAGAGCAAACAAAATGACACATACACACACATGCACGCAGGTTTCAAGGCAGCAGGTGTCACACAGGGATTCAACCCCAGGTTCTAAAACTTCTCGTCCATTGACGGTTCCACATTTTCCTCCAGCACATAAGGTGAGCGGACCTGGATGGAGAAGGAGAAGTCTGAGAAGAAGATGAGGATGCAGTGACTACCAACACAGAGGAGCAGTCGGACTCCCTGTAGCATCTCAAGTAAATGAATGTCCGTACTGCTAGCTTACATGGAAGATGGGCCAATGAACATACCATCAGTGTATGCCAATTTTGAAGATAGAAAAGGGTTGCATATCGATTCCAAAAGACGGTAAAAGCGCGTGCTTCATGGTTTTGGAAAAGTCAGTTAAGAAAACGAGTGGGCAGCATGAAGGAGTGACAGACTTTGAAACCAAAGGACGATACATAAGCTTCAAAAAGACGTTCATTTACGTTACTCTCATGCAATCATTCAGATTATGTAGTATTAAGTATACCTGCTGTCCAAGAATTTGACTTTCAATCTGGTGAGTATCTTGTCGAGCCGTTGTGAAGAGCTGCAGACAGCATCAGCCAGACGTAAGACGCAAGAGTCTGTTTGGGGCTGATACTTTGACACTCAGAGAATGATCGATGCACTGTCACGGAAGGTGGATGCAAACCTACGCTAGGGAGTGTTCTTATTTCTGACACACCTTGCTTGGACAACTTCGAAAGCAATTTATAGAAGATTCTTTCCCTTCTAGTTCGAAGATGCGGTCGATCATCAAGAGTTACAGGTCGGACAGTGATACTATATATATATATATATATATACAAAACTGGGTGTTGTTCATGATTTTTTTATTCTAAGACCATTCTCAAATATTCTTAACACATGTTACAAGGATTTCTAGGCATGCTGGATGGATACTGTGCCCACATGAGAACGAAAGGATCTTTGTGTCTGCCCTGGAAGCAAACGCTTTTCTGCAGGCACAGCAGTTTGCAACATCACATGAAGAGCGACTGTTGCAGAGCATGCATACAGAATGCAGGCATTGTAACGAGCATACAGTGCGAGCCCGCGTGTATCTATGCCCCACGGGCCCCGCGGCGGCCCAGGCCATGCACTATAGCCCACGGCCGTACAGGCTGCATACGTACAGCCAGGCACTGTATGGCCGCGGCCTGCGGTGCCCTACATCGCCCTATGTCCGCTAGTACGGTGGCGGCGCCCATTTTCTAGGTCTTTTTACCGGTTACGGCGGCCAGGTTGACGGGCCAGGGGCACATTTGTAGGATCAATCGCAGGTCTTGGGGATTGATCTAGATCGACCCTTACCAGGTTACAAAGATGCAATTAGGAGTGTACATTCATGAATAGGCATTCATTATAGCCAGTCTAGTAGTCAGTACTAAAGTCAGTAGAGTACGATCCTAGATACGGCTTAGCTAGAGTACAAGTAAGTATAAGAAATGTATACGTATGGTCTACGTCTGTTTACATGTGTTACAATACGTACGCCGTACCAACGATCGGGAGAGATGCAATCATTAAAACTATAAAGTATAATTTTTTAACACTTGTCAATCATATATAGGGTTTGGCATCAATCAATTAATCAACCCATCCATCCATCCATCAATCAATTAATCAATCAATCAATCAATCAATCAATCAATCAATCAATCAATCAATTAATTAATCAATCAATCAATCAATCAATATGTACTTAGTTTTACTTAGTTTTCATCTATGAGTCGATAAGCTATTTAAAATAGTAAGAATAGTTGAAAAAATAGTAAAAATAGTTTAAATAAAAACTATTTTTACTATTTACTACGTCACATAGTAAAATAATTAGAAAATAATTAGCTATTTTTACTATTTTAATAGTAAAACAGTGCTATTTTACTATTAATCATCATCATCATCATCATCATATACGCCATCGCTATCTATTAAAATAGTAAAAATAGCTAACTATTATGAACTATTTTACTATTCGACGTAGCGAATAGTAAAAATAATCATTATTTTTACTATTTTGACATAGCAAGCCGACTTATAGATGTTTAAATTATTTGTAGCAGATCGATAGTTATAGATAGTACTAGACCTTGAATCGACCATAAAACATGATTTTCGGACTAGCAGTCACTAGCTTTCACACACTAGTTTAGGCGTCATGACAGTGGGTGGGGAAAGGATGCAAACGCAGTTAGGTTTGTTTAGTTAAACGTTTAATAGTTTAGTTAGTGACTTGGAGTTAGTTTTCTATGGAGTGATAAACTAAACTATTACTATTATAAACTAACTAATTGAAGACTAGATTGAAGACTACGCCTAATATGTTATATATGTCACATAATTTTACTGTATTAATTCGTTTCATTCAGAGTCGATCCGCCGGCGAGTCGTTCTTTCTATAACATTTGACTGCGGCATATGCACTGCTTGTGAAAGCTTACCCTAGCAGGGCTGCGTACCATTTCAATAACATACAGAAGCAAAGTTGAGGGTCCCTACCCAAGTCTGGCACAGACAGAGAAAGAAAGACCTTTCGGTCTTCTGTGCAGTCAGACGGAAGAAAAGACAGGGTGGCACACCAAGCCCAAATGAGTGTTGGTAGAAGAAGAAACGAATACTGGTGACAAACAAAACTGCGGTTATGACGAAACACACGCGAACAGTCAGCCAGTCAGCGAATGACATTCAAGACTGACGACCCGAAAATTGGCGAGAAAGAAGCACCCTGCCTTGACATGACGGGGCGGAGAAGGCCAACCACAAAAGAAAACGAAAAAACGAAATCGTCAAAGAGACGAACAAGAAAGGAAGAGGCAAAGAATGCTCAATCAAACCTTTCTTTTTCCCTTCTTCCCCTCGCGGAAAAAGACCGAAAAACAGAACAAAGGAGAAAATCAAGCGCAAGAAAGATGAAATGACCAAATTGGACGTTCACAAACGGGAAATCCTTCCGCACAGATTGCAAAATGTCCCCCGTTTGTATGCACATATTCACGAAGAAAAACAAACGGACCTCCGTGCACACCCTCCTTTTCGAGAGCGAATGAATCGAATGAATTGCAAACAAACGTACCAAAAACAAAAAGACAGAAACGCACTCCTCACGCGTTCCAACGATTGATCAGTCAGTTGAAATGCTTCAAATGCATTCTCAGCACCCCAAATGAAAGATATGGAGATGGAGAGATATCGTGTGCGTGCTTAAGGAACTTAGACAGACTTCCTTTTATTTCTCGCGGTAAAGTGGCAACACATCACCGAACGCTTCCGAAAGAAGCAAGACAGAAACACAAAAGACAAAGATGGCCTGAGTTGCTGACTGAGCAAGGCGAAGGCGGAACGCCACGCAAAGCAAACACGAAAGAAAAAAAAAGGAAAGAAGAAAAGGAGGGAAGAAACGAGGGCCGAACGAACCGATGACAGAGGGTGTGCATGACGGATGCCGTGGCAAAGAGACGCACGAGGAAGTACATGATACTCTCTACGAGGCGCGTGGATCGGGACACGGAAACAAAAATGTACAGAGCAATACCCTCCTCCCTCCCCCCGCAAACGCACGAGAGGCAAGAGACAGACAACTATTCATGCCTGAAATGTCCCGTAATGAAGGATGAGTCGCTCCTCACGCTCAACTCCAACAATTCCAAGAGACAGAAAGGAAAGCCAGAAGCAAAAAAAGACAAAGAGGCCAGCCAGCAAAGAGACAGAAAAGACAAAAGCAAGGAAGTAAAAAAGGAAAGACAGTTAGTTGAAGGAAAGAAACAAAATTGGTTGGCGGAGGAAGGCAAGGAAAAACCATTCCCCTCCCCCACAAACGAAGAGAAGAAGAACAGTCAAAAACGCATCCGAGAGATACGAAAGAAAGCGAAGACCGATCTCAAGAAGGAAGAAAACTCAAGATCGAAATGAAAAGAGAGACCAGATGCAGACAGACGAGGTCTGCATCTGGCCGAAGGAGAGAAACAAAGGAGAGGAAAGAAGAGAGAGAGAAGACCATCAGCGAGAGAAGACGAGAAAAAGAGATCACGGTTCGAGTCCGACTCCATCTCCCGTCTTCCTCTCAACCCACGCAGACTCAGTCACAGACTTAGTTCAAGAACCATCCCCGCACAAATGCATGCGACAGGAACAGAGGCAGAAGAGAGAGAGAGAGATTGAGACTTTTAGGAGTGCATAGCCACAAAGAAGGGACGGGAGCGCTATTTACAGGGTTGCTATTTACAATGTGTACAGGGATTCTTTTTACACTTGGCGAGAGCGCAGTATTGCAGTTCCCGGAACCAAACCGCGGACCGGCAGGCTCCTTCAAGATCACTGCGTCATGTGAGCCCGACGCCATTGGTTTTCTTCATCATGTCTCCCTCGTTCATGCATCTCGCGCCTTTTCACTTTCCCACCCAATGCGAGCGAGACGGAATGGGAAGAAAAGAAGAAACGCGTCTTTCTTTTTCTCTCTCAGCTGACTACTTCGGACGCTACCTGCTTGCTCTCTTGCTTGACAAGGAGATGCGAACAGACGGGGCCACAAAGTGAAACGGCAGGAAGGAAAGAGGGGGTAAACGATGTATTTATTGATACAAGGATGATGGGGGAACCGGTCACGAGCAAGACAACCGATGGTAGGACTACAATCAATCAAGAATTCATGCACATACATACAGACAGACAGACAGACAGAAAGAAAGAAAGAAAGAAAAGAAAGAAAGAAAGAAAGAAAGCAGAGAGCTAGACAAACACCACCCCTTCATTTTTGTCTCTCGACTATGCCTCTCCCCCACCCCCTTCAGCTCTGCCTCTGTTCTCTCCCTGAGGACAGTTTGGGCAGGCTGAAAGAGAAAAGGAGAGAGACAATCGAAAGGTGAGAAGAGATTGAGGAGAAAAAAGATAGACAGCTGAAGAGACAGAGAAACGGAGAAACCATACAGAGGACGAAACAAAACAAAACAAAACAAACAAAACTTGGGTGGGTGGACGGGACGAAGAGAGGAGGCACCTTCAATCATACAAGCTGGCTGAATCAGTAGAGAAACAAAGAAACAAAGCACCAGCGTGAGGACCCTTCTTTAAGTCTCTCCACTGCCGAAGTACCAGCAGGAGTACTTGAACGAGTCAGAGACACAGGCAGGCAGGCAGGAACAGGTGGCGCGATGTTTCAACGGAGTGATTTATTTCGGTCCGATAGACCACCAAACCAAACAACGACAGGCAGATGAATGGATGAATGAACAACTGGTGACACCAATCGGCCGATCGATCCAGTGAATGAATGTGGTTTCCTTTGTGGAGGGAGGGTCGACTGGAGGCCCTCACCCTCCCTCCCTCCCTCTCCTTTGTTCCTGTCCTGCCCTTTTCTTCTTCTTCTTCTGCTTCTTCTTTTTGCCTCTTGGACAAAGAAGGAAATCTTTTGTTCGACTTCCGAAAGACACGAGGTGTCTCTGCTCTCCTCTGTATTCGTCTCTTTGATGTTGCTACTGGCCTTCAGGAGTCAGCCGTCCTCCCGTGCAGTGCCAGTAGCCTGTCTGCCTGTATGCTATCATAAGAGAGGACGCACTCAGCCACTCACTTTTTTCTGATCATTTGGTTGGATCATCGAGCATTCGGCCAGCCTGCTCTGTCTTCCATTATTTTCTTCTTTTTTGGTTCTCTTTTCTCATGGAATCGACAGACTCCTTTCCTCTTTTGTATTGCCTGTGCCTGTATGATTCGATCGTCTTTTTTACTGGCTGGTGACCTGCCTACCCCCTCTGCCGATAGGTCTTCTCTGCAGTCTGTTGCTTGCAAACGGCAAAAACAAAAATACTGTTTCAATGTTCTCCTCAAGCACGATGTTGGTAACACATCTACATACATACATACATACCCGCACACGGACCTACATACATACACATACATAACCGATCTTTTCTTTTCTTCTTGTTTCCCCCCACCCGGACACCAGGTTAAAGGAAGGAAGGAAGGCGACCCACCTTTGAGGCCTGCCTTCTCTGAGAATTAACGCTTTCGATCTTTCGGTTTTTCCTTTAAGTGTGCCAGCCCCTGCAGTCCCTCCCGTATCTGATAATGTTGTTTTGAACGCACCTCCCCGTGCAACTTTTCTTTTTTCTGCATGCAGTGTGATGTCCATCCGCTCTTCTTCTCCTTTGCGTGTTTCTTCCATCTCTTTTCATGCAGACAAGGAGACAGAGATGCAGAGATGAGGCACGACAGGTGAAGGGAGAGGAAAGGGAATGAGCCGATCGGCGTTCTCTTCAGAAGAGGAGAGGAAAGTGAGACGTTAAAAGAAAGGAGACTGATTCTTACTGCTCATCCTCTCTTTCTGGATTCTTCTATGCATGAATGAACGAGGGGAAGAGAACAGAGACGATCTCTCTTCCAAGCAGTACGGGTCCATCGGTGCCAGAGAACCAAAGAAGGAAAGAAAGACAGAGAGGCCAAGGTGAGGCAAGGTAAGAGGAGAAGCAACACATGAGACAGTACTTTCAAAGTAAACCAGACAAGTAGAAAGACAGAGGGAAAGAAAGAAACAAAACGTTGGGAGCAGTAACCAACCACGAAGCAACAGACCAACTCCCATTCACCCACAATTCCTAGCAATACAGAAGAAGAGATAAAGAAGAAAAGGAAATAAAAGTACAAAGGCGTGACACGCCAGTCAACCGTCTTCAATTCTGATTTGCCTCTCTTCGTCTCTCTCTTTGGAAACCTACACATTGACAACTCCAGAGTCCAAAAGAAAGAAAGAAAAGAGAAGAGAGAAGTAAGTTACTTAGCCCGACTCCCCCAGAAGATGCAAATAAAGAGGTAAAGAAAGAATTAAAGGGAAAGGACACAAGACGAGAACATTTTGCGTTAAGGGCCAACGGAAAGGGGGACGTGTGGCCACCTGACAGATGAATGACTCTATTCTTTGGTACAAGAAATGAATGAAACACGCACTCACGGAACGAAACAAAAATACACAAGACGAAACAAAAACGGTTCTTTTCTCTCTTGCATAGACATTTATTCGAATGAACTTGAACCGACTCAGCCCCTCAACAACAGCTCCTCGCTCTGTCGTCCCATCAGCAGTTCGTTCTCTGCTTTTCTCTTCTCTTGTCTCCTTTCCTTTCCTCCCTTCCTCCTTCATTCACGACAAATAGACAAAGAAAGAAGTGCCTTTCTGTGCTTCCTTCGTTCAGCTGCACAACAGAGAGGCCGAGAGCTGATTCATCTCTTCTCTTCTCTTTTTGTTCGCATCCACTGCATCGTTTCTGCAGTCCTCCTCCAACTTAATATCGATCACAGCGCATTCAAGAAGGACACAGAGAAAACAGGAAGAGGGGGTAAAGAGAAGGAAAGGAGGGAGATAGAGAGAAAGATAGAAAGAGGACAACCAAACAAACGATTTGTTGTTAAGATTTCTTTACGTCCTTTCCTCCTTTCTGTTCTTGTTCCATCCATACACAGACCCGGTGGCTTCCTCTACACATGCGAAAAAGGAAGAAAGGAGCCATTTGTGCTTCCTTGATTGTTTGCGCCTTTACTTCCTCTCAATGCTCGACGGATCGATCGATCGATCGATTGGTTTGATGGAGGGGAAGGGGGTCGCCAACATGGTTCACGCCCCCTACCAAGATTCTTTTCTTTTCCAATTTCGACAGATGAGATCGAGGAGCCAGGTCTTCTCTTTCCTCCCCAACTCTCTCCCCTTTCTGTTTATCGCAACGAAGGGAAGAGAAAACCTTATGACCCCTCCACACGCAGCTGAAGCAAGGCGACACAACACGACAAGACCTGCAGGGTCGCTGTGCGTGAATGTGGTTGGAAGGGTCCCGGTTCCCGTCCCTTCCTTTCTGTCAGCTTTGTGTTCGAATCAGTGCAAACAGAGAGAAACAGAAGTGAACCGTACGGATTCGTGCATAGAAGAGGCGCAAGAAATAGAGGAAGAAACGAAGGAAGCGGTGGGAAGACGTGGAAAGCGATATTAATTGCTTCTTCATTCATTGAGTCGTTTAGAAAGAATCAAAAAGACATGGAAAGAGACAGAAAGTCTGCAAGGCCTCGTTGTTGCGCTCTGTTCTCTCTTTTTTGTTCGCCTTGCTTGTCCTTTTCGATTCCTTCGTTCTGTGGGTGGGTGGATGAAGTGAATGAATGAACGGACCTGAACCGAACTTACTTTCTCTTCGGATTGCAACCACATAGCGTTTGTCCTGTCGTTTCTTTGTGTTTCCCCTCTCTTTTGCTTCCGTTTCGCTCTCCATCAGTCATTCTTGGTTTCACCTCAATGAGACAAGACACATTGGCACAAGAAAAGAGGGGGGGGCCAGGAGGGAGCTGGGGGTAGAAGGACAGGCTCTCTTTTAAAAGAAGGTGAGGGGGGGAAGAAGGGAACAGAGGATGGACTTCTCATCGCTCCCACTCACAGCCTCTAGAGATGAGGTGAGAGAGGGGGAGAAGAGAAAAGAAGAGACGACAGGTGACAGAGCAGAGAAACTGTATGAAACGACAGATAGATTTAAGAGCGGTGATCTACTTGCAAGCCAACAGCTGACAATCAACAGACCAAATGACAAAGAGAAGAGAACCACCGGGAGACGGAAAGAGAAAGGAAAGGGAAGAGAAAACGAAGATCAGAGAAAGACCTTTCGGGGCCTTTCCTTCTTTTCCTCATCTCTGTCTCACTTTCTTTTCTTTCCGGCTTGCGCTTGATTGATGTTTGTTTTTTAGGTGATTTGGATTGCATGAGTTGTTTGTTTTCCCTTCTTCCTGTACGGCTTTGTCGTTCCTTGAGCTGTGGAGCAAAACGAGATGAGAGGGGAGGGGGGATAGAAAGGGATGCAGTGGAGCAAGGATGGTGCTTTTCGTTTTATTTGGTGATTCAGCAGAAGAGAAAGAACGGCAATCTCTCTCACTGCTGTCACGGTGTGAGACTTCACTTGTCTGCCAGCCCATCTTGAGAGATTTGTGTTCTGCTCCTTTGATCGTGCACGTTTCTTTCTTTTGTGTTTCGCTCCTTTGATCGTGCACGTTTCTTTCTTTTGTGTTTTGCTCCTTTGATCGTGCACGTTTCTTTCTTTTGTGTTTTGCTCATACACATGAATGAATTCATAGATTCGCCATGGGTTCATTCGTTCATCCTACCAGCGAGGTTCATTCTTCCTTCCCTCTTCACTCCTCAGACGGCTTCCCAGAGTTGCCTCCAATCCCACCGGCAGGCGAATGGACGGAACGCGACCCTCCAGGCAGAGCGGAAGAAGAAGAAGAGGAAGAAGCAGAGGAAGCGGGGGGGGATCCGGAGAGGAATCTGACCTGCTGCTGGTGGGAGGAGGCGGGAGGGAGGCGGGAGGGTGGGGGGATGCCCTGGGGAGGGAAGGAGGGCTGGACCTGAGGGGGCTGAGGAGACCAGGGGGACGTCCCCGTGTCGGGAGTCTCCAAGGGGAGCACTGGGACCATCTGCATCCATCCAAACCGCCAGCCACTCATTCATTTATCTTTTTTGTCTATTGGGAGGGCCGAGTCTTTGTTCGATGCGGCAAGGGAGAGGTGGAGAAGAAAACAAAATTAAGAATGAGCGCGCCTATGGTCAGGGAAAAGACCCAAAAGGAACCGGCACAGCACAACTCGCTCAGGTGCACAACGGGACAGAAGAAAAGCAAACAACTTTCGGTGATATTGCCACTCTGGTAAACAAGGGCAAAGAGAGCGGTAAGGCAGCATCAGCTGCCCTCTATTCCGAATGCAATTCCGTCTCTCTCCCTCTCTCTCTCTGACCTGTTCAGCGCCTCCCAGAGAGACGAATGGCCCCTCGTGGGTGTTCTGCACTGTTTCTCTCTGCAGGGCGGCTCTCGCCTCTGCACCTGCCACCATCCTCCTTGCAGCCATCTGGTGAAGAGCGAAGATGAGCTTGTCCTTCCTGGAGAACCTGCCCCCCCTGTAGCCCTCACTCTGTACTCCCTCCTGCACGCGCGTGCAGACCTCCACGTCCTGCGTGTTGACTCTGATCATGGTCTTCCAAGTCGCCTCGACGTACTTGTTCCATTCCTCTTCTGAAACTCCCGACTGCTTGAACAGCCCGGGAGGCGTCAGGAGGGCAACCTTCTCGTGGGAGACATTCTCACTCAGAGGAGTTACAGAGACCTGCAAGGCAAGCGGGCCGAAAAGGGGGGGGGGGGGAGAGGAGAGTTTTCAAAAATGCAAGAGAAGAAACGACGCAACATGAAGGGGTCATTGCATGGTTTGTGCGTAGTCTCTGGAAAGGAAAAGAAGTCGACGGTACTCCAAGAATGTACCTTGTAGAGCTCAACACATCCTTGGGTAAAGCTTTTGACGGCAGCAGAGAGATGTACATGCAGGACAACTTCTTTCTGCAACAAAACCCGTTTCCCCCAATCATTGCTCTCTCTCTCTCTCTCTCTCTCTCTCTCTCCACCCTCAGGGTGATTCAGTGACTGACAGACCCCCCCCNNGACCTGAAAGATGAAGTTCGGGAAGAGGAAGAAGAAGCAGTTGGGGAAACGGGCGATGAACACGGCAGCCTTGGTGAACTCAGGATCGTCCGGGAGGGTGGAGGCGGGAGGCAGATGCATCAAGCCCAGCTCCTCCGACTGCTCCGGGGTCAACGTGGCGACGACCTCAGGCCTGCAGGATCCATTGATTGATTGATTGATTGGGAGGAAATGCGGAAAAGGGGCGAGTGAGCAACTGGAGAGAAGGAGGGATCAGTCCACAAAGAAGTCTTTTTGGTTCGCTTTCTTTTTGACTTTCTCTCCGACGAAAAACCAAATGTTAAATAATGTTTACATCTTGTCTCTTTGCCCAAAGTCACAATCAATTTCTACCTACTCCCAAGCCTTTATTTAACTCCCCCCCCTCCGTGCACCCACACACCTACATCTGCACAGACAGGCAGACCTGCAGATGTTCTTTGCGACCAGGCCCACGTACTCCTTGCCGTCCTCTCCCATGGCGATGTTCGTCCGAGCTGTGCCTGCCAGCACTGCGTACTCTGGATGGATGTGGGCAACGTGGAGGGCATCAATGAAGTTCTCGACCAAAAGAATCCAGTTGGCAGGGATCTGCAGGAGGGGGGGGGAAGTTCGGTGTGTAGAAAAGCAGCAAGAAGGAGGAAGATGAGAAAGAATCGGCCAAGAGGAAAATACTGACGGTCAAAAGAGAGATACAGAAAGTCGGGCAGAAGTGGAACTTTACAGGTGCATTTTTGGTACTGAGGGCTTCGTTGTGACTTTCTCGTTGCTTGACTTCTTTTGCGAAGGTTTCAATCAAAACCAGGGCAATTGAGGAGTTGCATATATAGATTAATGCACGCCCCCCCAAGACACACTTTCAATTCCTGTGCGCGTTGCACCTCCCATTTCTCGAGTTCGTAGGGTCGGAGAACTTCCCTGAGACGTTCGTCCTCCAGCCCCGCCTTCTGGATCGCGTCCTTCATCGAGACGTCAGTGTGGCCCTCCTGGAGGAGAACAAAGAGCTCACAGCCCTCCTGCACCACTCGAATGTCATGCACACCCTGACCCGGGCGAGTTGCTGTACCCCGGAAAGACGCACTCCCGGGATCCCACCAGACGGAGACTTCGGAGTCTGCCACCATGCGGGTGACGGGCCCATTACGGACATCGGCAGCGACCCCAATGCACACACAGGCTTTGTCGAAGATGTCTGTCTTCGCTTGGGAGTAGAAGTTTTCGTCTAGGTAGGCTGCGGCGGGGAGGGGTCGGGCCTGACCGAAGGGCGCAAGAACATCGGCAAAGAAATCCCTCTCGTAGGAATCTCGGAAGCCTGCTGCTTGGGGCTGGTTCCCCTGGGAGGCGGAGGGCCGAGCTACAACATGATCTCCCATGACCCTGACATCGGGGAAGGGGGTCATGGTCAGATCATCGGGGTTGTCGCAGTTGCAGTTGCTCATGATGCCGTGATACCCGCATCTCAACTGTCCTTTGCTCATGCTAACTGACTCGCCTGGAGAGAGAAGCGTGCACCCTCTGTGCTGACACACGTTGTAGAAGGCTTTCAAGCCACTGCTGCTACTGTTGCTGCTGCTGTCCACCCCCTCTTCGCCTCTCATCAAAACAACCGATTCCCTCCCGACTCTGCGCTCCGTTGCGCGGCCAGGGGGGATGTCTGCCAGTTCGGCAATGCGGATCCAGAGGGGCTCAAGGGGGGGGGTGATGTCACTCACAGCATTGGGGGGGGGGGCTGTTTCTGTCTCTGCAGACCTTCTGAGAGAGGCCTCAACGTCTGCCCAAGGCTTCCGGCCACTCACGGCAACGGGAGGAGACGGGAGAACTTCCACCCCCCACTCACTCCCAAAGCACTCGATGGACAGATCTGGCTTTCCCTCCTCGAACCTCAGGGGGAGGTGAAGGTATCCTAGAGCAACAGTCTCGCCTGTCTGACCTCCGAGAGCGGCAGTGGTGGTGAACCCGACCGTCTCTCCAGTGCGGCGGTTGACGATGGGAGAATCCCCCACAATGCTCCACTCAAATCCTTCGCCTGTGTGCACTCGGAAGAGAGCCGCTTGGCGAGAGGCAGAAGCCGCTCTCGACTCGTCCTGTCCGAGGAACGCACCTGTCCCCTTCTCTCGTTTCTTCTTTCCGATGAACGCGTCAATGCCTGCCTCGGTGTAGTGGGCGAAGTCAAGGTCTCCCCTCAATTTGAACCCCTTCTCGATCCGCATAGCGTTCAGGGCATAGGAGCCGAATGGGCGAAGATCGTGAGAAGCTGCCGCGTCGGAACGGACAAGCATTCTCCAGAGACGGGCTGCCGACTCTCCCGAAGGACAGTGGAGCTCGAACCCGCTCTCTCCCGTGAAGGACACACGGAACAACTTGACAGGCACACCCTCGACCTGGGTGTTGATGTACTGGAGGAAGGGTAGCTCGTCAAGTTTCGACACCGCGTCCTCGTTCATGTCCGTCTCCTTCATCGCCTCTGAAAGGAACAGACGAGAGGCAGGACCGGCCACGTGGAGAATCTCCACCTCTGAGCTGATGTCCTCTACTGTCACCTCCCCTCCCCACGATGGACGGAGGGCATGACGACGAAACCACTCGGAATCGTGTGCGGCGTAGTCACGGGACCCGATCAGGTAGAACTCATTCTCCCCTGTTTTGGACACAGAGAATTCGGCCTGCACATTCCCTGCTGAAGTCAACCCGTAAGTCAACCGACACGGACCCTCTTTGTTCGGAATGGCGGCAGTGGTCATATACGAAAGGAACTCGTGTGCTCTCGGACCGGAGACGCGGATCTTGGAGAAGGACGCATGGGAGATTCCAACCCCCTCTGTGACTGCTCGAATCTCCTCTCTCGCAATGGGCGCCCAGTCGTGGTTGTCCAGCTTGCACTCGTTCAGAGCCTCCCCCTCACCGCTCTTGACCACCTTCATTCGAGGTCCAAGGAAGAACGCGGGACTCTCCACTCCATTCGAGTGACCGAAGTGGGCACCGGACTCGGAGAGGGCCTGGTGGAGAGGGTCGCTTCTGCAGGCGAGGAACTCCCTTCCGCCCTTTCTGTTCTCGAATGCCCCGTAGCTGCACGTGTTGTTCTTTGCGTACGTCTCCTGAACCATCGCCGCGGTGGTCTGCAAAGAACCAGAGCAGGGAGGGTCAATGAAAACCCCATCCATTGAAGCCGATCACAGAGAGGCCCGCCCTCGAACAAAAAAGAGCAAGACACGCAACGTGATAAGCACCCACACACGAGGAAACGGGCGGATGAAGCAAGAGGCAGGCGGGCAGACAGACACAGAGCGCATTATTGGTTTTCCCTGCAACAGTCACGCACAGCGACGACTCAACGTTCCAGATGGAGAGAGAGGGCCCAAGAAGAGGACGGCAATGGAGGGGAGGGAGAGACGAAGAGGCCATGTTTGCATTCCAATTGAGCAACAAACACCCCTTTCCCTCCCTCCCTTCCTGTGGCCAAGCATGCCGCCCACCTGTTCGTTCGCCCACTTCCCATGTCTCAGAGGGCAGCACTGAGTGGCAAGGTCGAAGGGCTGCTCCCCCGTGACGATGATGTGAGAGAGATACTCAGCCAGAGGGATGGACTGGGCGATCCCGTACGTGAGCGTGTTGAAGTCGAAATATCCTGCAGCACAAGGGGCAGAGAGAGAGAGAGAGAGAGAGAGAGAGAGGCAGTCGTGAGATCTGGAGGAGATGGCGAGAGTTGTTCTATGCCATGACACAGGCGCACAAGGGGAGGGAAGGAGCTGAAAAACAAAAAGCGGGACTTAGCAGAAAGGAGGGAGGAAGGAAATGACCGCATTTAGTGGTGGAATCAGATCGGAGACGGAAAGGAGGATAGGCGAAGCGAGCGTGAAGCTTTCTGAGAAGAAAAGGGAGGCACGCAATTCAGGAGAACACAAGGTACGTACAGCAGAGAGAGAGAGAGAGAGAGAGAAAGCAGACTGACCAGGAATGCGTGTGGCCCCGCAACGAGGGAGAGAGTCAGGTGCCCAGATTGTGGGACCGTTGGTGCATTTCTTCAGCCCGACTTCACCCAGACGAGGGATCAACTCAATCGCAGCGAGAATATTGTCCTCGATAGCATCCACACGCTCCTGCGCATACAGAGAAGGTGAAGACAGGAAAGGAAGGAGAATGCGGACTACCAAGACATGCCTCACCAAAGAACTATCTGCTAGATCACTCCGATTTTATCCGAAGTCGAAACGAACGGGAGGGGCTGCTCAAGAAAAGGCACAAAAGAAGAAAGCAAGACGGAGAAAAGGAGGAAGCAGTGCCACAGAACGAACCTGAAAGAGATCAAACTCGAAGCTCTGAGGGGGTGCCTGTCTCCACTCAGGAGGGGCCAACCGGCAGTCGTTCTCATAAGGACCGATCAGGAGCCCTGCATCCGTCAATCCATACAAATAGACAGTCATCGGTCAGAACAAGCAGAAAACAGAGAAGCGGAAGAAAGAGTCTTCTATCACTGCCAAAATTCAAAGTGGCACAATTCGGACGAAGAGACACAAGTAGTCGCAACCCAACCGAGCAGAACCCAACCAATTCAGAGGAGGGTTGCCCCTTAGCGAACTCCCTTTGCCCTAACCTACCCCCACATCCACATATTAAGGGCGAAAGCGAAAGAGGGCAAGAAAAGAGACCCATGCACCCAACAACTCACCGTTGCATTCCTGTCTGATGTAAGAAGATCCCTTCAGATCTCTCAGCACAGGCAGCCTCGCGCTTTCTCCCTTTGCAGCCATCCTGTCTGCCACTTCCTGGATGCTCTCTGTGGTCACGTACTGGTGCTCAATGATGAACGCCGCGTGGTGGAGAGAACCCGACCCCCCGTCAACCAAATCTGTCAGTCTCTTCGACCACAGACCTGCGAAGAGAAGGGAAGGGAGGGGCAGCAGGAGATAGACAGACAAATCAGGACTCACAAATGGATTCAGGAGAGGAAGGGAAGAGCAAAGGATGGAAGATCCAAAGGAATACCTCACCAGACGGAAAAGCGCTTCCTGGTCAAGAGGACAAAAGCACCTTTCGACAGTCGAGCAATTTTCTCCTGTCTTTTTGGTCTCCTCGTCGTGATATCTCCTCTCTCTGCACGACTGCTTTACGCCGACTTCACTCCCCTCCAATCAACTGTGTGCGACTGCATGCCGACCTGCTGCATTGACGAGGGTGCCTCCTTTGAATTCCCTCCCATCTGCGCTTTGAACGACGAAGGCCCCGTCAGGCAACCGACGCACGCCCTCGACCTCCGCCCTCATCTGGAAGTTCACCAGACCCGACTCGCGAGCCTTCGAGGCGATGGCGTTGACGAGGGAGGTGGGGTCGATGTCACCGTCGAGGGGTGTGTGGACTCCGCACTCGACTTGGTCAACGTCAATCAGGGGGTGCATTGCGGCGATCTCCTCGGGACTGCAGAGCGGTCGATTTTTTTTCAACAGATGCTGATGCGTGGCTGCGCACGTTGAAATTTCATCACATGACATCACGAGATGCCCTGGGAAGAGAAGGGGATTTTGACTGGGACAAAACAAAAAAACAGGGAGAGGTATGCATTGCGAGAAAGGGCAAGAAAAGGGAGACGGCTATCCCCCTTCTGACTCACCCGATCATCCGCGTAGGGTAGCGAGGATCGTCATAGAGCTTCGCCATGGCAATGTGCTGTTTGGCCTCCTTGTATCTGTCTGAGTCTCCTTTCGTGACAATTCGAATGGATCCAGGCAGATGCAAACTGATGCCTCCTTCCACTTCCTGATGGAGCTCAGTGAGAACTTCAAGAGAGCGGACGTGAAGCTTCTTCAGTTTGGGACTTCCAGCGAAACGAGTGACCAATCCAGCGGCATGCCAGGTCGCACCCGCACAGAGCATATTGGACTTCTCAAGAAGTGTAACAGGAACACCCCTCTTTGCAAGTTGCCAAGAGAGGGACACGCCGGCAACGCCACCTCCAACGATGACACAGTGAGGATCGTCTGGAGGAGGAACATTCCCAGCAGAGAACAATCTACGGGTGCTTTTGATCCAGGCTGTAGTATCCGAAGCAGGAGAAACAGTTCGGCCGATAAGGCGCGACGCTAAGGATTTCATGGCTTGCTTGGAAAGGAAGAAGGCTTCTCGAAGAAAAAGGGATCAACCCAGTAAGGAGTCCTGCAATGCGCGTCTTGCAGGTCTCGCAGGAACAGAAAGAAAGGACGTCTGGGAAAACTTTACTGCGTACTTACTTTTCCCACCACAGTCAAAAGAAAACTCCGAGCAAAAGCTGGCGAGAGTTTCCTCTCCTCGCACAACTTTGAGAGACGATCGAGAGAAGGAAACTTCGAGGCTCAAAGTTAGAGAGAGATCGATGATCAGTCTGTGCTGTCACCAGGTGTCTCTTTTCATTGGCCCTAGCTTTAGTATTAGCTTTGCTCCTTCGAGCCGTCAGGCGCGGGGTGCGCCCACCGCTGAAGCGCTGCCTCCAGCGGAGCACCCCTTCCACACATACCAACATATACCAACTGCCCCCCCCATATCCCCCCCATGCACCCCCCCCATAAAATGCCCTCTCCACCCGTCCGACCACGTGCTCTGCCCACACCCTGCAGTATGAAGTTGACTGGTTGCTTTCAGCCATTTCTCACCCATTTACACCGGTGACTTAACACAATCTGCTCTCTTGGATGCGGAAAAGACGGTCTTAGGCGCATTCGCTCTCATTTGTTGTGGATCGTGCGGTATGGATTCAGCCGTTTTGGCCGTTTTCGGGTAAATTCCTTCGCGAGCGCGGGGGGGTCTCCCCACCGCGCGGGCCTAAAGCCCCCGCGTGTCTGTATTGGTTAATTAATTAATTAATTTTTCACTTCGCCACATCGCATCCTCTCCCGTCTCCGCCCGTCTCACTGCCTCAATGCCATCGTTTAATTGCATTGCTTCCTTTCTCCTCGTACTCCTCACTGCCTCACATCGTTTGCATTGCTTCTTTTCTCTCCGTCTCACTGCATGGCTCACATCGTTTGCATTGCTTCTTTTCTCTCCGTCTCACTGGCTCACATCGTTTGGAATTAATTCCATTTGCTTGAATGCCAAACGTCCAGTCTCCTTTCCTCTCTGCGTCATGCAGATCGACTGCAATACACCCAGTCCCCCTTTCTTTCTGCGTGCGTTAGATCGAATGCAAGGCACCCATGTAGTCTCCCTTTCTTTCTGGGTCAGATCGACTGCAATACACCCACTGGCAGTCTCCCTTTCTTTCTGCATGCATGCGTCAGACGGCGTCAGATCGAATGCAAGGCACCCATACAGTCTCACTTTCTCTTTGCATGCGTCAGATCGAATGCAATGCATCCAATCTCTTTTCCTCTCTGCGTCAGATCGAATGCAGTGTATCCAATGGCATGCAGCCTCCACTTCTCTCTGCCTGCGTCAGATCGAATGCGATCGAATGGAATGCATCGGAGGATTCCAGTCTCTTTTCCTCTCTGCGTTGGATCGAATGCAATGCACGGGGATTATGCACCCAGTCTCCATTGGTCGCCATTGGTCTCCCTTTCTCACGGCGTCAGATCGATTGCAATGCACTCAGTCTCCCTTTCTCTCTGCATATATACGTCAGATCGAATGCAATGCACTCAGTCTCCTTTTCTGACTGGCAGACTGGCAATGCGCCAGATCAAATGCAGTACATCTAATGTCCCTTTGTGACTACCGTAACGTTGGATTGAATGCAATGCACCCCGATGTACCTAGTCGTACCCAGTCTCCCTTTCCCACCGTGTGAGTCGATCTGCAAACAGCTAAAGACGAAGTGCATGACTAGAATAAGTGCTAGGTTTGAGTGAATTCAGCTGTAAAACGCTATAAAATTAAATGTCATAATTCAATATTCATACTAAATTACTACTAAATTAAATTCGTACATCTTTGAACCGTTTTGAATGCGGGACCTTAGCTAACCTTAGCTCAGCCTGCGTCCGGAATCTAGTCTAGGATAGTTAGAAACTATTCTTATGAGCATGACCTGGGTTCTTTATACGATACGATTCTGCTAAATTAAGGGGAAACATCTATAATAGGTTATCCACACTAGTGTAAAATTAAAATTTTGTGTACAACTTAAAAAGATAACAATAATCATCGATCGATTTGCATAACAACACTGTGGAAAGACGATTCTTAGACTATTGTCCTTAATCTGTTTGGACGTTGGCCAGTGAGCCAACTCCGATTGATCAAGAACCAATAGTCGATACTTCGATACCAATACCGATACAATACGATATCGATACGAGTACGGCCGCTGGAGCGAGAGGAGTGGAAGAGGAGGAGGTGATCGAAGCCTATCTGAGGTGAACGTAAGTAGTGTGTGGTTGTTTAGCTGCCTAGCTAAGGAGGTTGTGGCGGTTTATGCTTATGCTTTTATGGCTGGCTCAAGCAAGCCCTCTCTGTTGACTTCTGCATGTATGGGTTGTCATCCGTCTCTGATTGTCGGACACTCTCGGAGACCCTAGGCTCAACCAACCTTAAGTAAGTAAGTTAAAATAAGTAAGTAAGTAAGTGTAAAGGTATATGACTCTAATAGAGAATACTTGATCTGATCATTTCATGGAGAAAGAACTGACAGAGAGGGGATACTCCTCCTCTCCTACTATTCAGTCTGTTGTTCGTTGTTGTTGTATCCAACTGTTAATTTCATTCTAAATTAATTCAATACATGAAGTGCGCCCACGTCACATATCTCACTAAGATGCGGCGGCGGGTTGGGCGGTAGGCCAATACACCCTGAGCCCTTATAATAAGTAAGTACGATAGCTATCTATACTCTCTTATATAAATTTGATATACGTTCATCTTTGGCGTGTTCTTCAGTCTGTCGTTACCCGTGTTCGGTAGCTTTCAATCAAGATATACAATTTTCTTCGGCAGCCTCCGGCTACCTTCGGCTGCCTTTGATTAAGACTAAGATCATCTTCGGCAGCCTCCGATCGATCAGACATAGCTTAGTGTCAGGGGGGTTAATATCTATAATAATGTTTTTTTAGTTAATTGGAAGGACGTTTTTGTACGTAACATAAAAAAGTTCTTGCATATCCTTGCAAAAAGGGGATGCCTGCGTTAGCATATTAATATTACCATTTAGTCCGAATTTCATGCGTGGCGGCAGGGGACACAAAAAAATTCTGGTATCCGATGCTATCGGATACCGTTTGC
>JAHBMJ010003572.1:12500-40678 GCA_018398765.1 Chromera velia | reverse complement strand
CAAATGACCTCAAATAAGGGGTATCCGATACCCCGGCGCGGCCTGACGGCTCGGCCTGGCCGGCTCACGAAGGAAAAGGCCGGGTCCGACCATGATATCCGATATGATCCAGAGCTGGTGACCCCCCCCCCCTTATCCGACACCATCGGATACGGGAATTCTTTTGTGTCCCCGCACCTCACGTGCCGCCGCATTCTTTGTAGCGCTCCCCTTTATCTCTTTTCGGCTTTTTTCTGTATGCCGGGGTCCATGCATGTTTTTTGGAGCTGCCGGGGTCTCATCGGTCCCGGAGCCGCTTTTTGCGGGAAAAAAAATAAGGTTGGAGACAAAAATGCATGAGAGAAAAAAAGTCAGTCTTCTCTTCGATCATCAGAAAAATTCAGAAAATGATCGAGGGAAGGCAGAGCCCTTCTTCTATATAGAGTTTGGCAATGTCATGTCAATGTCTTGCGGATGGCCTGGTATATAACACAGACGTACAGAACAAGTCACATGCGGGTGCTGCCTGAAGAACAAGCACACACGTACGAGCAAAAAGGCTGACAACAAAAAAAAACACCGCTGAGACAACTGAACCATCACACGATCAATCGAGATTTCCAAATCCTTGCTTTTACCAAGTTTGCGGCTCTGTTTCATTGTTTCTTCCTTCGACTTCCTTAGCAGACAGACAGAATGGCGTGCAGTTCCCTTCTGTCGGATGCCGATCTTGTCCGCTTCCGGACAAAACCTTGTCGGCGTCTGATGGAAAGACCAAAATACGGAAAAAACAACACCCCAACTTGCGAGTTTGAGGAAAGGTCGGCTGACAGAGCTGCCTTTAAATCTTGTCACTTTGAATCGTTTTGCAACGCACAAATCATTTCCTGCTCTTTCAACCCTTGCAGATGTCAATACTCCCACAACAAGTTCTGGCAAAGACGATGTCCCTACTACATATCCGACCAGAGCTCTCTTCGGTATATCCCAGTCATCTGTCGGGACATTACCGTAAGTTGATTGAGCTTTTTCACTTCGCCCTGCTGTCTTCTCAACGAGGGTCATAAAAGCAAGAGTCTGTGATCTCCCTTTTCGTTCTGTTTACCGGGTGCCTTGCTCCTTTGGACATTTCTTCTACTTTCACTCTGAACGGTAGACATCTTGTTTGCGCATTTGTTGTTTTGCGATTCGGTGTAGCGTCAGCTTTCTGCCCGCCTTGGTTTTTCTTTCCACTTCCTGTGGCAAGAGGAGGGGTCACACAAACCTTCGGGTCTTGCAAGAAACACTGCTGTTTCTGCACCGTTCGTCTCCAAAACCCTCCCCTCTGTATCCCCGATCTCTCTCTTGTGTTTGCCTGCAGGTGACAGAGGAGGACAAAATTCTTCGCAACGACTGCACACAAGGCGGCTCGTGTCCGTTCGCTCACACTCATGAGGAAGTGAACTATCACCCACTGGCCTACAAGGTCCGTCAAAGAGTCAGAGACGGAAGTGAGCGTCGGTTGGGGGGTTGGTAAGGTGGGGAGAGAAGAAGCAGGACAGAAAGAGTGACGGCTGTAGCTTACACTCAATGAAGGACCGACTGGTTTTTTTGCCTTCGCCTGAGAGGTACCTTTGCGATGCGTGACCTTTCTGCTTCCCCCGCTGTTGTGTGTCATAAATGAGTGAGTGCAGACGGTGAACTGCGAGTTTTTCCAGAAGGGCGGGTGCAAGACCTTCTACTGTCCGTTCGTGCACGGGCTGGCGGAGAGACGCACAAAGAAGACCTTCTACTTCCCCTTCGCAGCTACGGATGATGGCAAGCGTCAGTCGCTCTGTGAGTGAGGGGACAGAAAGGTGCCCCGGAACCGTTTTTGCTCTCTGAACCTTCGGTGGATTTTTCGCTGTTCTGGGGGATCTTTTTGACTTTTTTTCGCTCCTGATGGAAGCTCCACACCCTTTCTCGCTGCTGCTTCTCGTCTTTTATGCACGCGTGCGTGTTCATTCTCAGCAATTAATTGCTTTTCCCTTCCATTCCATTCCCTTCCCTGCAGCCGTGCCCCACTACCCGAATGTGATCCTGAAGGAACGACGGGTGCGGCACCAGACAGGGGGGGGGAGTCAGAATGAGTATGCCTCGTCGGGGAGTGGATGGGGAGACGGAAAGAGCGGAAGGGGGGGGGACAGAATGAGCAAAGACAACGCGTGGAGCTCCGAGGCAGACGATCGTTCTCCCTTCTCTGCTATGGACAGTGAGAGGGGCGGGCATCATGGGGGGGAGTCTGGGGGGTTTGGTCGAATTCTCTGCGCACGGACGTCAGATCTCTCTGCGGAGTCCTACACAGGACTCTGCCGTCACACCCACGACGAAGCTGAGGTGGGAGGGGGGGGTTCTCTTTCTCGTCGTCAGCAGAGGGAGAGCAGAGAGAAGCAACCGTCCTCCATGCCCCAGCAGGGCCGTCTGAGGAAGCCCTCTCCTCCGTGGGCGAGTGGAGGCGCTGACGCCCTCAGCAGTGCGTCCCCCCCTCCGGGATTCGACCCCGTCAGCGTGACCTCCCCCGAGGTTGCTGAGGCACTCGGGGCCGTCCAGAGTCTCTCTCTCGGGAGGGACTCGAAGACCCCCTCTGTACGGTACTCCGAGGCAGATCGTCACTCTGCCTTCCTCTTCCGTGGCTCTACTTCGTCTGCTGCTGCTGGTGCAGCGGGTGCGGGTGTGGGGTCAGCATCCGGCAACGCCAACCGAAGAGGGAGCGCCCGCAGTCAGCAGAAGCAGCAGCAGTCTGCTGACGGGGGGAGTGGAGGCGGAGGGCCTCTCCAGCTGCCCCCCCTGTACTCAGAGGAAGCAGAGGAGGACGGAGACGGAAGGGGGGACTCAGAGTACGAAGCCGAGGGCCCCAATTTCCCCCCGCCTCCCCTTCCCCCCGCCTCCCACAAGCACAAGAAGGATCTGAAAGGGAAAAAAACGAGAAGACCGAACGAAGACTCAAACAGCACAGGGTAAGCACACAGGAAAAGCAAAATGATGGTGAAAGAACAAGAAAAGACGGGGGAGTGTGAAGGAGCGAAATAACAGAGAAAAGATACAGAAGCAAAGAAGAGAAAGAAAGAAAGAAAGAAAGAATGAAAGAAAGAAAGAAAGAAAGAAAGAAAGAAAGAAAGAAAAGAAAGAAAGAAAGAAAGAAAGAAAGAAAGAAAAGAAAGAAAGAAAGAAAGAAAGAAAGAAAGAAGAGAAAAGAAAAGAAAAGAAAAGAAGAGAAGAGAAGAGAAGAGAAGAGAAAAGAAAAAGAAAAAGAAAAAGAAAAAGAAAAAGAAAGAAAGAAAGAAAGAAACACACAAAAAAGGAAGGAAGGAAGGAAGGAAGGAAGGAAAGGAGGTTAGAATGAATAAATAAAAGAAAGAAAGAAAAAAAGAAAGGAACAGGGACAAAGGAGTTGGGAACGAACGTGTGGGAACAAGGGACAAACGTGACCAACGAAAGAAAGGAAAAATGAGTCAACAAACGGAGGAAAAAAAAAAAGAGTTTCCAGGCCTTTCACAGACCAAAGATCAAGCACTCTTTATCTCCTGTCTCTCTCTCTTTGTTTCTTTCTTTCCTTCTGCTTGTCTTTTTTTCAGGAAACCGAGGGGAGTGGTGACCGTCCAAGCACAGCACCAACAGCCGCAGCCCGTCTCCGTGGTGCGTCAGGAGTTTGACCCCCGTGTGGTTCTGAGGAACGAGCCGCTGGAATCCTTTGGTGGCCGTCTCCTATCTCTCCGCTCTGGAGACGGCGTGGTGGTGATGAGGAAGGAGTCAAGGGGGTGGATGTACGGAAAGTCAGTCAGTCAGTCAGTCAGTCGGTGGGTGAGGCGGGGAGGCAATTGGTCATAGACAGGAGAGGATACTGGGAATGGAATGGAGAGGGAAAGCAGCAAAGGGAGAAAGACAGCTGCAGAGGATACTTGGAAATGAGACAGCAGTCAAGATTCGTGTTCGTGCTCAACAGCATGATGGTCACATGTAGAGAAGCTGATTCTTCGGTAGTTTGCTGTGAGATTTGGAGAGAGAACGATCTAGGAGGCCTTTTGAATCCGGGAACTTTTCTCACTCACTGGAGAGAGAGCATACCTGATTGTTCTTCTTGAATGAAATGTCGCCCTTTGTGTTTGTGTGTGCAGGTGCGTACGAGGGAGTGCGGCCGCCAAGGTAGTTCCTTCCACTTCATTCATAGAGATGGAAAGAGAATGAGCAGCTCTGTTTGGTTTGTTTCGCACCCCTTTTGCGGCTTTTGTTTTGCTTCGTCTCACAGTGGACGCAAGAGAAATCTGACTCTGTGCCTCCCCTCCTTTTTCTTCTGTTTATGGTTTCAAATTTGAGAGAGCGTGCCTCCATGTCGGTTTCCACCGGAAGGGGGGGTCCTTTGCTGGTATCTATCTGACTGGGCAGGAGAGACAAGGGAAGAGCTTTCCTTCTCCTGAGTAGTGTTGGCTGGCCTTGTTTGGCAGTGGGAAGCAACGGAGCTTCGTGTTCCCCTGCTTAAGCGTATTCATCCTTTCTTTTCCTCCTTCCTGCCATCGATCCCTTTCAGTTCGGCTGGTTCGCCGACTGGGCGCTCCGCTCCCTCCCCCCCTCTGGCGGCTCCTCCGTCTCCTCTGAAGACGCTCCCTCCGACTCTGATGCTGAGAGAGAGGCTGAGGGACTGAACGACCATGACGAGGAAGAGGACCATGAAGGCTGCGGGTGTTCTCATTCCTCCTGCCACGGGCATGAGGACAGCAGGGAGAGGGGAAAGGTCTCAGAGAGGGTCTCCTCGAAGAACGGGCAGAAAATCACTAACACCACGGTGGGTGTTGTGGGTGTCGGAGGAGCCCCACCGAAGACCAAATCGAAGAACCTCCTCCGCAGAGAGAAGGAGAAGGGCAGCGAAGGAGACGCGAATGGCGTCGAGAAGGACGGGGGGCCTCTCCCTAGCCTCCAAGAGGTCTGTGTCTCTTCTCAATCTTTTGGTTTCGCACTGTTTCTTCGTTGCAAACAATTCTGTCCGTTTCCTTTCTTGTTTTTGTGTCTGCCTTCTCCCCGCTTTCTCATCTTGACTGCTTGTTGACTTCCCGTCCTCTCGGAAATCTCGGCTGCTGACAAAACAAAAGGGGCGCCATTTTCGTTCTCTTGATGGGAGGGAAAAGAAGGAAAGTCGATCGGGAGAAATGCAATGAAGGACCGCTTATGCATTTTCTCTCTGTCACTCTTCATCCCACCTCCCCACTGAATTGTTTGTTTGGTGTGTGTGTCATCTGCCTGCATGCATGTGTGCCATCCATCCCATCAGGTCCTCTCGGGACTGCAGAGACTGAAGGCCCACATGTGCAACGCGGACCCGGACCGCAACTTCTGGAGGCGCCTCAGCAGGGAGGAGCAAAGCGTGCTCAGGCAGGAGATGAATGATGTCAGTCAATCAATGAGACAGGATGCAAGCTGGGCCAAGTTGAGTTCAGCAACAGGAGTAGAGAGCGTCATTCTTCATTTGCTTTGAAAACATGTGACCAACAGACCGAAGCCGGGAGCCGAGCCGAGTCGCGTCAGACAAATAAAAGGAAGGAGAGGCCAATGCGTTCCCTCCCGATGGATTCTGTGACACCGGTGCACCAGTTACTTTTGGGTTATTCTGCCTTTTCATTCTCCTTCTTTTGCTTCATTTTCCTTCCATCCATCCGAGCCTCGAATACACCATCCATCATGCCACACACAGAAAATCTTTCTTCTTCTACTTCTTCTTCCTAACCGGCTACGATGCTGCTCTTTTTGAGTACTTTTGTCCGCCAGCACGTCTCCTTTATGGAAACCAAAAAAGAAAAGAGAATCATGTATGTGTGTGTATGTATGTATGTGTCTATTCATGCATGTATGCAGATCACCTACATCGCCAACAACCTCCACCTGGCCGAGCTCGGGTCCTCTGCCACGAACTTCGAGGCACTCACCCAACCCCCTTCGGGGGGGCCCCAGCAGAGCGTCCACATTCCCGGACTGCCGTCCCTCCCCTACTCTGACCAAAGCACGGGAGTGGGCACACACGGCTTCGGGGGCCGGACAGACGACGAGCATCGTGTGCCCTCCTTCGGAATGGAGAGGTTCAGCATGGGCTTCGGCATGTCTTCCGAGATGGACGGGGGCCACGGCACCCTCGACCACGGCGGGGAGAGAAGTGCAGAGCGGACGAAGATTCTCTCTGGGGGGGAGGAACAGGGCGGGGGTCTCGGGGGGATGTTTGGAGGTTTCGGGGGCAACACCTTTGTCAGGGAGTCAGAGAGGCTTCCCCTGGGGGGTTCCTCTGGCCTGTCTGTCACCTCCCCTCCCCTCGCCCCCCTTCTCCCTGATGACCCGGCTATTGCCATCGATCTCTCTTGGTTCTGCAACGGGGGGGGCAGCAGTAGCGGCATGTGAACAGAAGACAAGCGGGAGTGTGGTGCGTGTAAACGTTCCAAACTCAGACGAGAGGGTTCGTGCTGAGACAAACGCAATGAAGTGAAGGCAAGAAGAAAGAAAGACTTGTGAGACAGACAGTATGCAGTTAGACGGTCAGATAAGCACGGGACCACGAAAATGATGTAGAGAGGGACCGCGCGGAGACGGTGTGAGAATGGGTGAATGCAGAAAGGTTAAGGGGATACTTTCTCGGCCTTCTGTCGCCTCTTGTTCTTGCATTCACAGAATGACGTTCCTACTGTCTAGGCAAAAATGCCCGACAGCGCGCCCCACTCACTCATCTGTAGAAGTAAGTACGTACGTACGATCGAAGTTCTTGCATTGTTGGGAAGCATCGGAGGGGGGGGAAACAGAAAAGGAAAGAAAGGAGAGTTCCGCCGGCCGTTTGTCTTGACAGGCAGGTTGGTCTTGTACAGCCCAAGAGAAAAAGAGAAGACAGAGGTTGCCGACCACGCGAAAAGGCGAACAAAGGGTAAAAAGAAATTGCGAGAGAAGAAAGACGCCTGATACGGTGTCACAGCATGTCTCTTTTCTTTTCTTCCTTCCGTCCTCCGTCAGTCGCTGCCCTCCTTTGAGACTCTTGCCCCCCGAGGGCAACATGGGAAGAGAGAAAAAGGTCGTGTAAAGGAAAGCCAACAACAGACAGGAGGGCCCCGCGATGTGTAGAGAAATTGTTTGAAAGCGAGAGGCCCCGACTGACTGTTCCTTTCATCCAAAAAGACCTGTCTCTCTCTCTTGCCCTCCCCTCCTCCTTTCCTTCCTTCAGCGCTCCCCCTTCCTGCCGTGAGCACTTTGCTTCGCCCTGCAACGTGAAATCGTTGAATCTCCTTTTCCTGGTGCTGCTGCCGCCCCCTCGTCCTGCATTTCCTTCTGTGGCCCCCTCTTGACTGTCTGTGTCTGAGTCTCCTCTTCTGCAACCCCCGTCTGTCCCTCTTCTTCTCTTCATGATAGATTGCCCCTTCCTCAACTACAGTGAAATTCAATTCACCACACACACAACAAGTGAGTGTCTGCATGGGGAGTGGCGGATCAATCCTTCTTTCTCTGATTCATCTTGGCTTCCCCCCCCCTTTCCTTCCTTCTTTTTGTCTTCTTTCTCCCCGTCTTTTCTTCTCTTCCGCCTCTCGCCTGTTGAAGGTCCTTCCTTTCTCATTGCGGAAGCAAGGCGGACCTTCCTTTTTTCGTTGCAAGAGAAAATCCATCCGTCCGCTCTCTTAGACGCAGGCAAACAGACAGACAGACAGAGGGGGCGGGGGGGATTCGTTGCTTCACGAGGTAGACAAAAAAAACAAACGAAAAGCTGGGAGACAGACAAGACGTGCTGCCGGTGACTATCCGCCTCACGTGGGTGCAAGAGAGATAAGACAGAGAGACAGACAGAGAAGGTCAAACGAAGAGCAAGCAGAAAGTCAGAGTCGGCTATCCCTCTCTGGGCTCTCTGCCCGTCCGAGGAGAAGCAGAAAACGGTCACATAAGATCTTCAAGTAGTTGATGAAAATCAAATATGGGTGCGCTGAGAAAAAAGTGTACTCCTCTGTCATGCCTTGCCTTGCCTTGCCTCCTCTTCTGTTGGGATTTGCATTCGAATCTTCGGAAGCAACGAATTGCCCGTCCGCAAAGATGACAATGTCCGTCCTTCCTTCCTTCCTTCCTTCCTTCTTTTGCCCCCTCCTGCGTGTATGTCCTCTCCTTCTGATTCCCCGTCTGTCGGCCTGTCTGTCTGAAGACGCAGAAGGAGAGCGAAACGCTCTCGTTCTGCATTGGTCCCCCTCTCCTTCGTTCTTTCAACATCCATGCGACTGTCTTTCTTCACACACTTTCCGTCTCTTTTGTAAATAGAGAACCTGTGCTCCTGCTTTTCTTTTCTGCTCTCCTCTCATCCTCTTGACCCCCCTCCACTGTGTGTGTGTTTCAATGGGCTTGAAGACGGTGCAAGAGCAAAAGAAAGAAGGCAAATGCAGTACTGGCCTGTCCTGTCCTGAAAGGGGAAAGGGGGCAGAGGAGTCACGCGCATGGCAGAGAAGAGACAGAAGACAAACGGGCCGAATGTCTCTTTTCTTCGGTTGTCCTCACGCAGCGTGTCATGATTCTGTCCTGTACACACCCATTGGGAGTGTGTGTTCGTTTTTGCATCCTTGTACTGTTTGGTCTGAGTTCGGGATGGGGATGGACACTTCGGTTGTTGACAAAAAGAGGCCCTTCCCTTGGGTAGAGGAAGTGTGAGCCCTTCCCTAAAAGAGAAAGAAAGCAGTCCGGGTGGACCACGAAAAACAAACATGGCTGTAATCGATCAAACATACCATTTCCTTCCGTCATACGAGAATGCATGTGCTTGAGAGAGAAAAGAACTGAATTCGAAATGCAAAAAAAAAGGAAGAGAGAGAGAGAGAGAGAGAGACGAGGGGACGTAGAAAGAAACAAGTTCAGATACCTCCGTTCATCTCTTTAGATATTCTCCTCTCCGCCTTTTCCTCCATTATCTCCGCTCTGGGTGCAGTGCGGCAAAAAATTTGTTTGTCTGTAAGTCTACGCTCTGTCGATCTGCCTGGCCCTCCTTTTTCTTCCTTCTCGTTGTCGGTATAGATTTTTCCCTTCCCTTCGTGGGGACACGCAGGAGGATGGAGGTCCGCCCGGGAGGGTGTCAGCACGAGAAGAGAAGAGAAGAGGTGGGCGTCAGCATGTAGATCTATGCTTTTGCATGCTCATGCAGGGAAACTGCATGCGCATGGATGGACGTTGTGGATTTAATTGAGGGTAGCTACGAGCCTCCCGGTCCTTCGGGGAGATGTTGATAGCCTGACAGAGCCTTCGTGGCATTTTTCTGCATGCGCGTGTATGTTTTAGTCGTTTTCGGCCGGGTGATCATGCATGTATGCATACAGAATGCACTCGTGATCTTTCGTCGGGTCCGTTCATTCCAGATGCTTTTTTGCACAATTTGTTCTCTGTTCTTTCGATCATGTGCTTTTAGCGTAAAGAATGCAATGAACGGCTTGCAACACACTTTGGCCTGTTTCCTACCGCCCGTGTCCGTCTGGGTCGTTTCTGACACCCTGCACGAAGGGCTTTCTTTCTCTCTGTCTTGTCTCTCGCTTCTTTGTGCCTTCTCCAACTTACACATTTTGTCGCTCGTTCTCCCTCTATCTTGCTTGCTCTCTTTGCGGGGTCCCTTCAGTCGTTTCGTAGCTGCAGTCTGTCTTTGCTCTGCTTCGATGCTGAGACGCTGGCAGCGAAGAGGGGTGCTCTCAGGCGAGAAGAGAAGAGACTGGGCGGAGATTGTTCTAGCACTATTGATATGCTCTTGTAATTCTTTCATTGCTCAGCGTTTTCTCTATTTGCCTTTTTACTTTTTCACCTCTTTGTCGGGGTGTTTGTTCCATTAAACACATGCATCAGTCAGCGTGGAGTGGTCCATTGGCTCTCTACCTCCTCCCATCCTCCTGCCATGATTCGATTGCGTGCATAAACTTCTTTCCGTACGCCCCGTCCTTTTCGCTGCCTCACACACTCCCAGACTTACACGCAAGGAGGCACTGCACATTTTTGACTGGCAGAAAGGAGAATGAGTCGATTGGAGGGAAGAG
Organism: Chromera velia; assembly: GCA_018398765.1. Classification (NCBI taxonomy): domain Eukaryota; family Chromeraceae; genus Chromera; species Chromera velia. Next base: position 30,677 of record JAHBMJ010003572.1, on the reverse strand, counting down.
AGAAAAACAAAGGAGAAGAGAGCGCAACCATACGATGGGTGTTCTTCTCACCCGGCTCTTTTTGCGACACTTTCTCTGACAGGCAGGGTGGGATCGCGTTCCCCCCTGACTGCAGAACAAACTGCCTTGCCCTTAGTGGGTGGGTGTATCTGTCTCTGGAAGCTTTGCGCTGATTGTTGACTTGTTTGTAGATGGTTGAAATAATAATATTATGAACTCGATTCAGTATTCTCTTGTTGCGCTCCCCATCCAGTCAACCGATGCAACGCCGACGCGCCAGCTAGTCTTCATTTCCAAAAAGAATGGAAGAAAAAGCAAAAATTCAAAACAAAAAAATACCTGCTCTTGTAGAGTGGCTTTCTTTGTTCTTTGTGTCTTTGTCCATTTCTCTGATACTTTTTTCGTTTGGCCGTCGCGCGCCTGCACGAGAGCTTGAAGGGGAAGGGGAAGCCCTCTGTGAGAATTCATTCGATCGAGTGAGATAGACAGAATGAGGGATGAAGAAAGAACGAGGAATAAAAGAAGATTGCAATTCCTTTGGGTAATCATCGCAGAAGAGAGAATGGGGTACAGGACCCCGGGGGAAGGAAGAAATTAAGTCAGACAGAGAGTCTCTCACTCCATCCGGAAGGAGACAAGATCTTCGATTCTTTGTCTTTTGGTTCCCTCAAAGCTGTCATTGCTCCTCTCCTTCTGCCTCTCCAAAATTTTTGCCTTTGTATAGATCAACAGCAAGAACTATCACAACAACAGGAACAAGAAGAAAAAGAAGAACAGAACATGACGAAGCCACAACAGCTTGTGCAGAAGCCTCATGCAGACTAGACGAGACAATGCGTTTAGATGTCCTCCGACGTGCTCTTCGGTGTTGGGCATGGCTCTCTCTCTCTTTGCTAATGCTGGTTTGCTCGTCTTTGTTTGTCTTCGAACGAACATTTTATCGTAAGGCCAGTCAGAAATCCCTCTGGCCAATGACAGTAAGACGGGCAGACAGACGCGCAAAGAGAGAAGAGAAGAAAGAGGAAGCATGACGGCTAAGAAAGGATGTCTTCGTCTCAAGACTTGTTCAGAGGTCCATTTCTGAACCTTTCTGTAAATATTTTTCCTTCTGCCCCTAGAGCAAAGAGAGACACGCACAGAGAAAAGAATCGAAAAAGTAGAGGAAAGAAATGAGGTCGAGGAAAGGGAAAAGAAGGGGACGAAGAAGAGAGGGGAGAATGAATGATCCTTCTCTCCATCTCTGATTCCTTCCATCGCTTTCGTTCTCTTCGGGCTGTGTCAGCGGCGGCGGGGCATATCGGACTCTCAGGCAAAAAGTGAGCAAAGCACATGGAAAAGACGATGCAGAATTCGGTAAGCGAGATGGGGTGTGTAGGGGCAGGTGCGTGTCCTTTCTTTTCTTTCCTCGGACTGAGTTCTTCCCCATGCGGCCCAAATCCGCACGCTTCGTTTGTTTGTTTGTTTGTTTCATTGAGACAGTCCTTCCTTCAATGGCGTGCAACCGATTCAAGTAGAAGGGCGCTGGGCGTCTGGTCGCTCTTTTCTTTTTTGCGTATAGCGTTGTCTGCATCTAGCACCTAAAACGAGTCCTTCATCTGATCGGCCGCCTCGCTTCCTGTCCGACTGATGAATGAAGTGAAGGCCTTCTAGCTTGAGGCATAGACCGTCGCTTCTTTCTCTTCTTCTCCTTTCCCTATATCAAGCCGACCGATCATCCAACCAATCAAGCGCTCTCTCTCCAAATTTCGGATCGAGATGCATTTCTGCCTCTTGGCAGTCTGGGAGAAAGAAGGTACACCGCCGGAGTCTCTCAAGGCCGTCTGTAGATCCAAATCTCGAATGGTTGCATCCCCTCTTCGAGCAACAAGTGGGGGAACAAAGAGAGAGAGGAGACCAGGAGAAAAGACTGAGGGGTGAGAAAGAGAGAAAGAAAAGAATGAAAAGCTGACACAAAAGAAAAGCGCAAGACCCGTCTTGAAAGACAAAGACGTACAGTGAGATCGCAAACTGACGAAGCTCCAGTCGAAGAGATCCATCGCGTTCTACGCACACAGTCTGTCTCTCCTCCGTTCTTTTCCTTTCACTTGATGATGCCTGTCCTTTTAAAATTCTTTTTTTGGCTGATTCGTTCGCACTATACCCGCCTCCGAGGCAGCACACGCAGAAAGGATTCACGCCTCTCTTCCCTGACACATCATGCTGTGTCGAGCGCTGTAGGGGCTAGGGCCTTTGTGCCACCTCCTTTCCTGTCGTGCTGACCGAGCTCGCTTCAAACTTAGGAAAAATTCTTCATTCAACAATTCTAGCAACAATTTTTTATGGCGTAAATCTGTGAGACTCGGGAGATCGAAAAAAGCTAGAAAAAAATCTAATTTAATTAATTTTTTTTCAAACCATGCAGATATCTAGGCAGATATATTAATTAAATATTAAATATCTAATCATATCCTGATATAAAACGTAATTAAGAGAGCGTTTACTACTGCTGTTTGACGGAGGTTTGCAGCTTTTAGTAGCCTTTTACTCTCTATTACACCAATCCTGTAGGGTTACACAATCACTTTTTTTAAAATATTTTGTTATACATTATTTTGTTACACATTTTAATAGAATTTTGATGAATGAATTAGTACATACTTTTGTGTGCATTAATTCAAACTATCATTGTTAGGAATGCATTAAGTACACACTTTAGTGTGCATTAATTCAAACTATCACTTTTAAGAATGCATTATTACATATTTTAGTGTGTATTAATTCTACGTTTTATCTTCGTCTTCTTCTTTTTCTTCAGGACGGTTTGGGGGTTCTGCTTTTGGAGCAATCGTGTCGTCAACAACGCGGCAGGGACAATTTTTGAGCACTGGAGGCAAGAGTAAAAAGAGCAAAGACGGGAGCAAGAGGGTAGCCATGGGAGAGACGGTGGATTTGTCTAGAATTATCATTAGCCATGCCAGTGATCTGTAAAATACACATCTGACTGCCTATTCAACTCAACATACCGTGCATGAAGGGGAGCTGCACGTAGTGGACATTTATCTAAGTCTAGTTCATCCAGTGCCTCAACCAAACACATCTTCTTTCCAACGATTGGATCATTTTTTAAAAACCTTTTTGGGGGCATTCTCACGGAGCTGCAATACAAAGAGCAGAGACAAGACACCAAAAACTGTTTAAATTTCTTTTCTTCTCAATGGGATCCAGAACGAGCGAGGGAGGAAATGATGGGAGAGAGAGAGAGAAAGAGAGAGAGGGAGGGAGAGAGAAAGAGAAAGAGAAAAAAAGGGAGAGAGAGAGACTGTCCTCCTTACCCCATGAATGATCGAAGGGATCTTTGACAGTGAAACGCAATGAAACCGGACAGGATCGGTGAAGCGCCACGTACAATTAATTGGAAGCGATACGGAGTGATGAAGAAACATATGCACACATAGACAGACGTACACGTTCTCTGAACAACACTGATACCACAGATCTGTTGATGCTCAACCGTGGGTTTGAAAAACGAGACATGAGGACTCACCGAGCAGGATGTTATGTATGCGCGCGGGCGGACGAACGCGGACGAACCACCTATATATCTGAATTAATCTGAATACATGTCATCCTCGTGAATCGAGAAGACAAGGCTTTGACGCAGTACAAAGCAACCAACCAGCCCAAGAGGAAGCACACAAGATAGAAAAGGTCACAACAGAGAGCAGAAACTAGCCGGCAGCTTACTCAGATCACTGTCGAGAACGCCAATCGAAGCCCTTTCCCAACAGAAGCGTCTGACTCTACGAACAGAAAGGAAAGCGAAAGAAAGCTTCTGGAAGCGGACAGAAACACGGCATGGAAGACAAGGCCGCTTGTAGACGCCTTTCAAATTCCGATTGGTTACGTATCAATCTCAACCCTGACGGTCCATTCCATTTTGATCCGGCTTCCGGCGTTTCGAACCTCAGAGCCAGCGGGAGACATTTGTAGCTTTTGCAACATCAAGATGGACTTCTGGCCGCTTCGGGCAAGGTCTTTGGCGAGTCTGCCAGCTTTTTCTTCCTAACCGCTGGCGGTCTGTGTCTATCTATGTCCATAGCACAGCTGGTGTTTGAGCCAAACAGGTCGTCACCTGCATGCATGTTGCAATGAATTAAGGTCAGACAATTAATAATCTGAATTAATGCGTACAGCGCTGCGTATACGCGCGCGCGGGGACCGCAGGCCGCGGGCCGGGTCCATGCATGCATGCATGCACCCCGCGGGCGGGCCGATCATATTGGAAGGCCGCGGGCCGGATCGCCATGCAGAACACAATTATTAATAAATTAACTTGACACAACGTTTGTGTATACGCCTCGAAATACTCGATCCGTTCGTACGTCCGTATATTATACAGCTACACCTAGTCCGAAATTCTTCAGCGCGCGATGCGCGCGCCGACTCTCGTATACATGCGAAAATTAAGTGCACATGCATGCTATAAACTATAAACTATGCATGTACAGATTATTATATATATATATATATATATATATTCAACTGAGCCTGCATGGACGATCCTGAATGGAGCATGAGGGGGCTGCTGGAACCCGATCAAGCTTGAGAGAGTGTGTATCAAAAGGCACCAACATCCTGCGTGCTTGAGTACAAGTTGAACCTTCGCTGGCACGAAAAGAGCATTTTCCAAGCTTCTCTTGCTCCGTCAGACTGCGGGTGTTGTTTGGCACTTTCCGTTTTCCGTTTGGACTCGATCATCTCTCGTGACTGCCGAAGCACCAAACCATCATCATGCGTCTGACAAATGGCTACAAAACCTCTTCAGAGGTCTGGAGAAGCGACGCAACCGCCGTGGTGGAAAAGCTTCACAAACAGCTGTACGCTCAGCAAGCTGAATCCTTCGCTCGTATCCGTGCGAGCATCCAGAAGTTCACCCCCAGCGGCAGCCAGACGATGCCCAAGAGGGAATTCGAGAGGATGCTCGGAGGAGCTGGACTCTTCTTGACCTCACAGGAACAGAACGCCCTGTTGAGAACACTCACCGGGAGTACTGAAATTACTGACGTTCCCGTGACCGCGTTCATGTCAGCTTTGAGGGTTCCTCTGTCTCCCGAAAGGTTCTCCCTTGTGTCGCATCTCTGGGAGTCCTTCGGCTGTGAGGATTCGATCCCTCGAGGAGACTTTGTGGCGCGCTTTGTGCCGACACGCCACCCCAGGCAGAGGTCGGGTGAGCTCTCTCCTGAGGAGGTGATGAGAAGGTTCGAGGCCTCCCTGGACGAACTCGGGTGCCAGACTGATGTCTCCAAGGACGACTTCTTTGGATTCTTCCAGGTAAGGGGAGGGGGGAGGAAAGGATTCGTGTGTGTATCTGGTGAAAGTTTTGTTTTTTTTCGACACGAGAGAAGAAAGTGAGGAGTCATTGGTTCGCCGCGTAGTTATTGACTGACATTGTAACGTTTGTTTTGTTCTTGTTGCTTCCGATCCAACCCGTCTATCTGACTGCTGTTCTATCTTCCTGTGCACCCCCGTATCCACTCACCTCGTCACGCCACACCCTCAGTAGGATACGCTTCAACGCATTGTATGAGCGTCTTTCGACTTTTTTTTTTTCGGACTTTCATTTTGTTCTCTTTTGAATTACGTGTCCGCTCTCCCCCTTCTTGTTGTGCAGGAGCTCTCTGCGTGTACTCCAGTGGAGAAGGAGGCAGTGTTCGAAAATGTGGTCGTCTCCTGCTTCGGACTGGAAAGAAAGTTCACGGAGGTCACGGCCACACGTCTCCACAAGATCATGGTGCAGACTTACGACAAACTCCGCATGCTGGCTCCCCCTCTGAGAGCAGAGGTGAGATGGGTCGAGGGAGAAAACAAAAGGAATCAGTTCAGAAGAGGAGTGTCACTCTGACAACTGAAAAAGAAGAAGTTTGTTCTGTGTGCATTCGATTCGTTTCCTCTCGATGAATGAAGTCCTCCACTGACGCACGCATGGAATTTTTGTTCTTTTTCTGCAGGTGATTCTGCCCACACGCAAGCACTTCTACCATAAGGACTCGGACGAGAGGGGCTCGCTGGATCTGCAACAGTTCGGAGATTTCCTGACAGGGATCGGTCCGTCGTTGTCTGGATTCGTCTCTTTCTGCGTCCTCCTTCTGCGTCCTTCTTCCTGCCGGTTCTGGAAACAAGTTCCTCGTCCCATTCTTTGAGGCATCCTTTCTATTTTCTTCTGTTGCTTGAAGGTGTATGCATTTTTTTTGTGCAATTAGATCATGCTTTTTTTTTCTTTGATTTTCGACGCTTGCTCATTCGTTTTTTCGAATGGCTTCATCTTCTTTCTTTTCTCTCATGTTCTTCGTCCTTTCTAAGCATCCACTCCATTGCTTCTTTCTTTGTTATTTCCCTTTGTTTCCTTCTTTACTTGTAAAGATTCACTCATCACTCACTCACTCACTCACTCACTCACTCACTATTACACGCTGCCATTCTCCTCTACTCTCATTCAATCAAGATCAAGAGGTCTGTTCACGCAGAGAATCTTCTCCGTTCACTCTACTCTCTCCCCTTTCTCCGTCCCATGCAGGGGTGCGCCTTCCCTTCCACGAGCTGCGTGCCCTCTTTCTTGCCTTCGCGGGAGAGGAGAGGGGTCGAGTGGAGTTCAACGCCTTCCACACGATCTTGAGGGAACTGAACGCGGCCCCTCACAGAGTCCGTCTGACCGGCAGTGGAAGACTCGCACTCGCCACAGGAATCGGTGCAGGGGGAGGCGCAGGGCAGTCGGGAGCCGTGCCGAGCTCTGTGTTTGAGAAGATCAGACACCATCTTCTCGAGAGAAGTGCGAACGGATTTGGGGCCCTGTCCTCGTCTGTGAGAAACGCTGATAAGGGAAGGAAAGGGTAAGTGAGGTGAAAGTTTTCCTTTTTTCTTTAATCTATTTCAATGTGGCTTTCTCTCCTCTTTTTTTCTTTCTCTTTCGCTGTACTTTATCCTTCATCCAGATTCTCTTCCGCTCTCTCGTTCCCCCTGCCTGGCTGCCGGCTTCCTTTTCCTCTGCCTATCTGGCTGGACGGTTGGATAGAGGGCTGGAGGGAGGAGGTCTGCAGCTTATGTCTGTGTTTTGTTGTCTCTTGACTTTGCACCTTTGCCTGGATAGTTGGCATTTCTCTATGGAAGCGTTCTTGTCCTTCCCTGCACCGTTCTTCTCATCCTCTCGTGCCTTGTCCGTCATGATGGATGCAGGTACGCCTCCCCCTCCGAGTTCCGGTGGGTGATTCGGGAGATGGGTGTGACCAGCTTGGGAGAGGCAGACATCGACCGCCTGATCTCCACTTTCGATGTCACACAGGTACGTCAGTCTGCATGTATGCCTGTGGGGCTGTAGAGGCGCTCGCTTGTGCGCTCTTTCTTTTTCTGCCTCTCTGTTTCTGTCTCGCTGGCTCGCTCTCGCTCGTTGTTTCTGCCAGTCTGCACGTCCGCCGGTCGTATGTGTGTTCTCGTGTGCCTTCATTTCGGTTCGGTTTGAATATCTTTCTTACGCGCTTCCCTTCTTTCTCCCTCTTCCCTTGACAGGACGGCCGTGTGCGCATTTGGGACTTCAAGGCGGCCGTGAGAGGAGACGCCTCCCTGGCCCCCGTGAGGGAACAGGCCCTGTACGACGTCTGGACGGCCCTCACTGGGGATCCCTCTGCAGAGTCCGTCCCCATCTCCGCAGTGGCAGACGTGTACGATCCCTCCCTCCTCCCGAAGGTGAAGAACCAGAGCTGGACGCACGAGCAGGCCGTGAAGGACCTCCTGGGCTTCCTGGGAGAGGAGACTGCCATTGGGGAAGTCAACAGGTAGGTAGCAAGGGCAGCAGACAAACAGAGGGAGGGATGGGCAGTCAAGTGCATTGCACGCATTGCTGGAGTGCCATGTAGATGAGTAGATTCATATGAGATTGGGTTGCTAAGTAGGAGATGAGGAGGTAGGAATGGAACAGAAAGGAGAAGTTCATCTGGGTACTGTGGGAGGCAGTCGAAGGAGTGGGGGGAGTTGGTGGTTTTTGTGACGTTGCTCATTCACCTCGATCGGAATGCATTTGTCACGATCCCTCTTTCGCCTGTGGAGCCTCCATCGAAGGGTGCATGCTTGACCAGTCAGATAAAGAGGAACAACTTCTAATTTGACACATGATTGAATTGACAAGTAAGATGCATCCTTTTCCCTTTCTCTCTGGATATGATGTGCATGCAGAGCCTCACTGTTTGACTTCATCCTCGACCAGTCAGCTGCGATCCCCCAAGATGCACACTTCCTGGCCTACATCGAGCGCGCATTCAGACTGGCAGGGGGAGCTGCAAACAACTGACCGACTGATACAAGAGTCTTCATTCTCTTCCATGAATAACAGAAAGAAAGAGAACAGCAGAGGGGCCCTGCATCTGCAGAGTGTACACAGCGATGAATGATCTAAATCAACGGGAACTCGCGGCTTCGATCGTTGGATTCAAACAGGAGCGAAAGGGAGTCTCTCTCTTCAAGTTTCGAATACCTAATAGAACATATACAGATGCAAGTCAGGCGCCAGTCTTGTCTGTGCAATAAGAAACTTGTCAAAGACATTCATGATTACGTCTCTCCTTTCAGCCGCAGCTCGTTACGTGACGAAACCGGGCATAACTATATGAGACTGCTCTGAGAAGCCAGTTCTCATTGTTTTTAAAAAAGTATGACAAAGAGGGGAGAGGTAAAAGTACGTACTAAAAGCTGTAGAGAACACTTTCAAATATATTAAAATTTGAAAGTAATTGAAAGATTACTATATATACGTACCGACCAATTAATACCAATTAACTACTATTTGATATTAAACAATTATAAATACTTTAGTAAAAACTACTAGATAGATGATCACAGATCGGAGGAGATCTTTTTTTTTTTTTTTTTTTTTTACTTTTTAACCCTAAACAACACTTAACAACAGTTGTATAAGTTACAGTGCAACATAGAGTGCAAGACATGAACAACAATTGTTTGACTGAAAAAAAAAGTAAAGGGTTTAAGGGGATCTTTTTTTTTTTTTTAGCCGACGCCTAGGATTTCTTCATATTTTTACATATTTTTAGTAGTTCTATATACAATTCAAGTTTCTTGAGGTCTAGTTTAAGGTTACTTAAGGTTTTTTGAATAACATCATATATATATACGTAAAAAATTATGTAAGCTATAGACTAATAGCCCATATCAGTAAATTTATAATTAAGTTATATTGTTGTATCCTAGTAATCTATAGTGTATAATCCGTCTAAATCTACTAGGTTTAAGCCCTACACGTTACAAAGACTGTAACAAAGTGTTACTAGTACGCCTGGCTGTAATATTGCCACATATGAAGAAAACGCTATACGTTACCTACACGGTAGCGCATACGTCCAAGCCAGTTAACACATCAGGAGTCTCTTTGGACTTAAGGTATAACCGTGATGCAGTAACACCTCAAACAGACGAAAACCGCATGAACATAAACATTTGGCACGAAAAGCGGTACACGATAGTACAATGATGCCTCCTATACTGAAAAGCAGCCAAAACGTTTCTTTCTCTCTCTCCCTTTCTTCCCTTCTCCCTTTTTCCCCAGACGAACACCGCATGAACATAAACATTCGGCATGAAAAGCATGTGACACTGTACCAAAAGCAACACAAGCTTCACAACAGAAGAAGACGTTCAGACGCCGAACACGCCGCAGAGCCAGTGGCAGGCCCGGGCCAGCAAGACGGTGCAGTGGGCGAAGAACGAGGGGGGGGTAGTCTTTCCTGAGGAGGGCATGGGGGAGGTACGTGGTGGTAGGGGTGGGGTTGGAGGTGGTCGAGGGGGGGGTGGCGTTCCTGGCCTCCGGGCCGAAGGACGAGGAGGGTGAGAAGGCGGTGGAGGAGGTAGAAGAGGCGGTGGCGAAGGAGCGGGTGGTGCCCTGCGAGCAGACAGGGAGGGGGATGGGAGGGCGATCAATATGACACCTTATTGTCTGTCCGTCTCTTTCTTTCTCTCTGTATATTCGTGTGTGCGTGTGAGATCGGCCTGTAATAATTTTTTTTTGTTAGTCCAGATGGATTCAGTCCACAATTTGATTATGCAGTTAGCATTCTGCCCCTCGGTGCATCGCTGGTCGGACAGATGAAGAAAATATTGATAAACGGTTGCCTGCTTCTCTGATAAGGATTCACGCTATACATACACGGAGTCGCAAAGTTTAATGCAAACTATCTGACTCCTCGGCTGACCTCACAGATGCCATTGGGCAGAGGGGGACCCTTGTGGAGGGCGGTGGCAGAGGCGGCAAAGGCGTCAGGGGGGGCGGCGGCGGCGGCGGCGGCAGAGAGAGAGAGAGAAGAAGCGGGTTCTCGGCCTCTTGCAAGCTTAGGGGTTGGCAGAACAGAACAACATATGAATGCACTAAGAATTCTGAAGGGCTGAGCCAAGGGGGTCTAGTCGGAATGAATGCAGCAAAGCACACAAGACCAACTTTTTTGAAGATGCAGGAGAAGACAAAAGGAGACGGTAAACGGTTTAGAGAAAGCGCTGGGAGTGAAACCAAAAGTGAAGGCCGATGCACAGCAAGCGGGGGAAAAAAAATCGGCTGTAACTGACCAGGCTGAGGGAGGCCCGACGGCACGCCTCCTTCTCCCAAGAGAGAAGACCCAGACGGACGAAGCGGACATCCTACAAGTAGATACTGTGGGAAGGGAGGGGGACGAAAAGTGTGAAGCGGATCAAGGAGGGGGCGAGCGAACAAACAAGAAATAAAAGGTCTGACCAAACAACTGTTGCTGACCTCGGATACCCTGGGAAGGCCATCCCCCCCCACCAGGCAAAGCCCGCAGCACGCTTGAACTTTAGTCTTAGACTACATTTTGTTTGTCAAAGAAAAGATAAGAAAAGACAATAATTTTTGTGGTGGATACTCAATTTGTTTGGTTTGCAGAAGATATTTGAAAGATTGATTGGCTGATTCACTTTGGGGACTCCTTTGTAACGGGCCCCTTTATCGATCAGAAAAGTGACTGTTGAAACTAACAAAGGACCCTGGACCCCACTAGCAGGCTATATCAGGGCTGCCTGAAGGGAAAACATTCGTATTCTCTTGCTACCCAGTTTCACAACCCGCAATTCATTCGGGTTTGCACCGCCTCTGGTAATTAGTTCACCTAAGAAATCCAAACTAGGTGTGATAACCCTCCACAAGGATTTCAACGAGTGACTTCCGTACCTCATCGGGAGGCTCTGCGAGAGAGAGACGGATGGGATGGGGGGATAAAATCAGGCTGCTGCTTTGTCTGCAGGATTCTCTCCGTGCTTCCCCCCTCCTGACTGCATTGTTAAAAGCAGCCTCACTCCCCAGCTACGAGTTCGCGTAGAACCTAGCGGTCTGTTTATTACTGAATTTGCGGTTGACGCCTACTCCGTAATATACATATCATGTGTTGTTAAAAAGAAAAAGCAAAAATTAATGACAAGGATGTTTGAACGTTTATGTGGAAGTGCTGTATCGGCGCCGCAGATACAAAGACAAACCAATTCCCCTCTCTCTCCAAAATATTCAAACATCTGTCTCATAATAGACTACCTCTACCCTTCCCCCCCCCCTTTCCCTCTCCCTGAGTCTCTCTCTTTCACACATACACACACACACACACACACACACACACACACACATACACACATACACGCATACACACATACACGCATACACACATACACGCATACACACACACGCACACACATACACATACACACACACATACACACACACACACACACACACACACACATACATACATACACATACATACACACACACACATACACACACACACACACACATACACACACACACACACACACACACACATGCAGACACACCCTTCCATGCACCCATCCACGTACCTCAATAAGAGCCTCCAAAAGATCTGTCTTGACCTTTATGCTGGAAATCGACTGCCTCATCATAACTTCGAGTGGCTTTACGAGCTTTCGGTGCGTCGACGTGGCCCCATTACCGTCAACACCCTCCTCCAAATCCCCTTCTGCGTTTTGATCTGCCTCCCCTTCCTCGCACAAGAAATGGATGAGCAGAACAGACTGCTTTTGGCGTATGTTGACGAGGCGTGCGGTAATACATGGCAGCACTGTGAGACAGTCCTCGTCCACGTCCCTCTGGAGCCTCTAGGGCCGCTCGATTGAGGGAGAGGTAGACTCCTTCACGCGAAGCCTTGCACTGGTTGGGGGTTAAATATAATTTCTCGCCTGTGAGCAGCAGTATAAGCACATGGAGAGGGGATCTTCTGAAAAAGGACGCGAGACTGCTGCCGTCGGCTTCCCTCCACTCTGACATATCTATATCCCTCCCCGTTTTCAACACTATCTCGGCCCCTCCGATTCTGCCAAGGTCGATCAGCAGAGTCAAAAGAGGTTTGAAGGTACCAGTCGAGGGATCATAAACAAAAACATCGGGCCTCAAGGTCCCGTTCTTCCACCACTGTGCCAGCCTTTCTTCACTGGCGATGTTCTGAGCGGAATATCGGTCAGGGGCCGCCAAGTCCCATCTTACCTCCAGGACACTAATACACCCCTGGGAACCTTTCCCCATGCAGTGCCCGATACAAGAGAAAAGAATACGGATATAGGCCCATGACCCATCTAGATGCAAGCAGCTGATGGAGCGGGGTCGGACGGTCACTGTCTATGCATCGCAACAGCAGAGAGAAAACTATCTTCCGGTGTGCAAAGCGTTCATGCTATGGGAGAATAATATACAATCCCCTCTCTTTCTCATGCATAGGGGGGGTCTTAAATTGATGCATATGTATGCATAGATGCACCATGCGGTGCAACACTATTACAACACTGTATGTGTTGCGCGCGTGCGTCGAAGTGTTACACAAATTTGTAGTCGAGTGGGCTTATGCATGGAGGCTACCAGATCGTAAGCCGCTTGAAACAGAAAACTTTGCCAAAGACCTTCCTATACATGAGCTAGCGTTTGTTTGCAAAGGGTGGAAATGGCTTTCAGTGGCTTTGAATTTCGAAATCAAATTGGCCATGCAGAGCGATCTCGGACTGGCCTTGGCAATCCGATGAAGAACAGATCGGAAAGGCCATCTATCAGCGGTTTTCTCTTCCCAGCCGCTCCTCGCTGTAATGGAAGGGCTTCTTCTCTCTTTTGAAACAGTGGTTGAAATCAGCCTCTACACATCTCTCTACCCCGTGCAGCAAAAGGCTTTTTGGGAAACCATGAAAAGACATCAGTTACTTTCATTGGAATTGAGAGTTATGAGATGAAGTCCCACAATGAAATCACCCTTGCAAGTCTCTCCGGGCAACAACCTTGCCTTTCATTTATCTATTTATCCCTACAAGTATACAAGGAGAAACTAAAGTACCTTTCTCCCTAATATCTGTGCAGAAGAGATGAGTAGCACGGTGGAAACCCAGGCGGCAACAAAGATTCCCCGGTCTTCTTGTATGGACATACAGGTCAGCAAACATTGCGCAGCAACTTTCCTATTGTAGAAGCTCTCATTGTCCTTGGATGCCTGCAAGGCGTCTAGTTTGACACAGAATCTTGGATCAAGGTGGGCAATGCAGCTCAATTTCAAATGGCCGAAGAAATCGTGTAGCACGACATACGGCAGCTTGTATGGGCAGCTTTCAGCTTGAGTAAAAAAGATTTTGCTCCGTCTACTTCCAGATTCCATCCGTGTTCTGAAAGAAGGTTGCAGTAAATCCTGGTTGTCTCTGTTTCTTCAGAATCTGCTTTGGGGCAGGCCGGTTGGGGCAGGCCGCGGCACAGACGCACGTATGTACGGTGCGGCGCTGCATGCCATGCGCAGCATGCACGCAGACCCGCCGGCCCGGCCTACCACTGTGCTACAACACTTCCAACCTTCACTCTCATACACTCCGGGCTCTAATTTAAAACCTTTAAAAACAACAAAAGAATCGGTAAAGATATTATACTTAAACGATGTTGAATATGTTTAAACTAGTTTAAACTGTTTGTATATTTAAAAAAATTTTGGAGTCGGAATTAGTGTTGGAGTCGGTCTGGTCCCGTTTTCACATTTCTGCTTTCATGTCGCTTAATGGCACCAATAAAGAAAGCGAACGCTCGAAGTACAACGCGAAGTACATCTTTATGCATCTACGTTTCATCAATCCTGATTCAAAATACCGGCTCTTTCGTGTCCTTCTCCTGTTGGGTTTGGATCCCGCCCTCGTCGCCCTCTTTCAGTTTGGAACCACAATGTCACAGGACACGCCGGTCAGCACCCCGTACTTGACTCTCATCGTAGTCTCATTTCGTGTTTCTGCCCTATCACATTTCAATGCTTGATCATATCTTGATGGTGTCCTCCTCCTCATAATATGATGTCGTGAAGTGGTGCCTGCAGAGGTACAAAAAGATCATACCCATTTACGTCAGAGGTTCGAAAGTTGAAGAGGAGAACGATGTGTTCGCTAGAGGGTCAGTTCGGGACTCTAGTGGGTGCTGAGCCTTCGCATGCTTACTTCCTTCCCTCGACTCTTCTTCTGGCCAATTTTTGATCGATCCTCTTGAATTGACTGCCCTTTGGAAGACTATGTGCGGGGTCATTCAAAGCCTGCTCGTCTTTTATTTGACGGTACCCACCCCTCTCTCTCTCCGCATTTGCTTCTATCCGTCTGCAGCTTTTTTGACCTTTTCATGCACCCCCTTCACGGTCTCTGTGCAAAAATTCTCGACAAAAAAGATTCGCCGGTCTTCTCGTACAGACATTATGATACAGGTCAGCAAACATTACGCAGCAACTTCCCTTTCTTTGTGGGTTGTAGAAGCTCTGACGAAGCTGACCTTGGGTTGATCGATGTTCCAGCCTTATATGCTGGAGGCCGGCCAGCTTAAAGCTGGTGGTATACTTTCGACGTGTACATCTTTCGACTTTCGTATGCAGCAAGCAAACATAAGAAGGGTGATGCAAGCGTCTGCCCCGTTTTTTTAGAAAACGCCCAACGGCTACGCCTACGTCTCGGAATCCCAAAGAAAGCCTTCTGTACATTATTATAAACATGTTTTTAGATAGTGCCACACTTCAAAAGGTTCTGTTCTGGTTGGTGATTGCAGTGTTCGTCTGCATAGTCGTTTACAGCATTAATTTACTGAAAAATCTGTTTCACCTCTGCTTCGGCAGAGAGAACCAATTCTTCTTGCCAGGCAGGTTCTCGCTTGATAACTTTGACAATAACCCGTCCAGGCTTGTACTGCCAGACAAAGACTCAGGCCAGCTCCAAAGCTTCCCTGGCCTTCTGCACAAGGTCATTTTTCAGATTGTGTTTCTGGAAGAGAGCCTAAATGAGACCTTCAACGAATGCAAGCTCAAGCCCTTCCTCTGCCTCGGTCCGTTTACCCCGAAGCACGCGGAGGTGCTCACTATCACTCTGTGGTACAACCCTCGAACTCAGCAGGTCTTGTACGCATGCGTTGGTACGGCGGGCTGGGGTTGCAGCCAGACCCCGCAAGCCCATGCACACCAGGCCGATGATCTTATCGACATTGAAATTGATCCGTGCTGCCTTCAGAGACTTACGGACATGTTGTTAACCATGTTTCTGGGGGAGAAGACAGAATGCAGCGCGAACCCATTATGATATCTGCCTCTCACTGAGAACGTTGACAAGGTTGCAAAAAGAATGTGTACGCCTGCCACAAGTCCTGCTGCGATGAGGAGGAGGGTGTGCCGCTGAACCAAGAGAGGGAATTCAATAAGTACTTGTGTAAGCTCATCTTGAGGAACTACCGGGACTTCACGGTTGCTCTTGCGGCAGAACTGGGGTTTGTAGAGAGCACATACATCCCCTGGACAGTAAAGCTGCTTGTAAACTGCTTTTACTGCCACAGTTGCAGAAAGTAAGCATGGCAGAAGAAAGAGAGAAAGAAAGTACGTCGTCTGAAAGAATTTTTGCTAACTGACTTCGAGAACGACCCCTCCAGGCTTGTCCTCTCAAATAAGCCCTCAGGCCAGCAGTACGGCTTCCTTGGCCTTGTGTACAAGGTCATTTTCCAGCTTGTATTCTCGAAAGAAAGCCTGAACGAGACCCTCCACGACTGCAACCTCAAGGCGTTCCTCTTCCTTGGTTAGTTTGTGCCAAAGCATGCGGAGGTGCGAGCTACCACTCTGTGGTACGATGACATGAAGACTTCGCACTTGAAGAGCCTACTCAGAAAGTCGAGGTCCTCTCTGCACGAGAGCAGCTGTTTCGACACAGAGGACAGCTTCCAGAAGAGAGTAAGTCCAAGTAGTTCAAACACACTGGGGCAGTAGAGTACTACATTTTTAAGTATCTCGGCAGACACCTCCGACCGCGCCACTGCAGATTCAGTCTGCAACGCATTTCCCATTTTGCTCTCATTGTAGAGAAATTACATTGCATGTGGCATTTCTAAGGACAGCTAACGCCTTCACGGAGGAAAAGGTATAAGAAGACAACAATCGCGGGAAGACGGCAAGACATCATACATGTCTAAGCCTTGAGGCAACACATTGTTACAATAAAAAAAATATATCGTTGGTCCTCGTTAACCCTAGCTCTAGATAGCTCTAGAGAGCTGAAATATACGTTGAGATCCTGCCAGTGAGTCCGATATCCTCCGGCCGCGCGAGGATAAAAAAATTTAGGAGATGTGCGGCGCCGCGTCCGCGCGTGCATACACGGGGCCACAGCAAATTAATGATCGATCGATTTATTGAAATTTATTCTGGGATTTATTAATAATTGATTTAGGCGGCACCGCCGTAAAATAGTTTTGACTCTTGATGCTTCTGCAAAGAATTTGTAGAGCATGCCGTATAGCTCCGGTAAAGGGGGGAATCAGAACCCCAGGTGGGGATCTCAGAGGATGATTCCCCGGATGGACGGTTCAGCATGTGACAATCAACACAGAAATAAAAAAATGTATAAATTTTTCAATCATTTCATGATTTTAAATATTAAATTAAAAAAAAAAAAAGAAACGAAATGAATAGAAATAAAACTTTTTTAAAAAATCTCAAAAAATAATTGCAACCTTTTTTTTCACTATTAAAAAGAATGAAAATTTCATAAAATTAAAGATAAAAAAACGTTCATATAAAAAATAACAAATAGCCTTAGTTTAAACATTTTCAAACATTTTGAAGTTATCGTTTGTAATTTGAGAAAATAGATAAGATATCGCAACTAATGGCAATAACGAGTGATAATTAATGCATATAATTGACTATGATTAACAGTTTTCGAGCGCCCATATGCAGAAAACGTAAGAAAGTTCAAAGTTTAATAGACATGATCGATTTCTAGCACAAAAAGCTACAAAAAGCACAACACGAATAATTCAGATGAAGATACTCAATCTGTAAGGTAACGCTGCAGTGACATACTGTGAAAGAGCCCACTGTGAAAAAGCCCAGCTCGGCAGTCCAGAGAAAAAAACTTTAATGAGTTACTTCATCAGTATTCATCAGTAGATCACTCTTTCATGCAACAAGGCAGCTCGATCAAGTTCGATTTTCCCCCACGCTACGCGTTTTCGGCGTTGCCACCGATTGCTACCACAAGAGAATGAAAAAAAAAGTCATCAGAAAGGCAATGACCCCAATCGCAAGAAGAAACATTTCAAAGAAAAACGACATAGGACCCCCCCTGCGTTCAGCCACACACACCAGGAAGATAGTCATTTTCGGTTTTGAATTCTTTCACAAAAAGAGACACGGGCAAAGCGACAGACAGACAGACACACACACACACACAAACACACGACCAAGGCTTCTATTGGCCCTTGCAATCGTAAAACATTTACCAAGCTCTGGTGCATGCGCACAAAGGCGAGGCAGGTATTCAAGACAGCGACAAAAACGGTGGAGCTGAAAACTGGTGAGGGTCGACGCACGCATAGAGAGAGACAGAAACGACGCAATTCAGAACAAGCAGGCACATGGAGGAAGCACTTGGGAAAATAAGGGAAAAAAAAAAACGAACAAAGGAGCAAAGGACAAAGAAAGAGACAACCAGAAACAGAGCCAAGAAAGGACCAACGGACCGACCAGAGCATGCAGAACGAAACCCCGTGAATGAGCTCATTTAGCAGCCAACGAAACAATTAACAAAAAAGCTAGCGAAGGTACGACTAAAGAGAGCAAGAGAAGACCTACAGAC
>JAHBMJ010003572.1:0-10000 GCA_018398765.1 Chromera velia | reverse complement strand
GCAAATGCGGCAATGGCAGAGAAATCGAAAAGAGAAGAAAAGGGAAAGCAAAAGGGAAAGCTGAGACCGACTTCCGAGAAGTCCAGCCCTCTCGCTCGCGGCCTTCCCTCGCTGCGGTGCTTGTGGACGGATTGTTTGACCCTTCCTGCTTCCTCCTCCAGCAGCAGCAGCTGCCCGACGATCTCCTGCCGGCGCAGGAGAGGGAGAGGGTGTGGGAGAGGCTCTCCCTGTGCTCGAAGGGCTCAGCACAATCGTTGGAACCGTCGGTTTTCTCTTCATCATTTGATGCCGTCAACAAAAAGGGCAAACTGCTTCGAAGCGTCAATCGCTCGACCACTCCCAGTGCAAAGCTCTGCCAGACGCCCTTCTTCTTTTCACCCCTCACGCTGTGGCTATGGACTCAGTGGTTTGCAGGAGTCTCCTCTGACACAATACAAACGGCTGCAGCTTTTCGGTTTGCTGATGCTGGACCGTCTACGGAGAGGTACTCGAAGAGACGGCGACAGCCGTGGTGGTGATGTTTATCTTGGCAGGGTGTCTTGAGAACTTCTACGCGGGTTCACTTTGCGACACCAGGACACCTTGCTTAACCAGGCAGGCTTGACACTCGATCCCGGAAGTCAGAGAAGGCCATGAAAACTTCCTCTGAATCGATCGTCTAAGATTCTTGTGGAATCTTGTGAGATAGGCCGCGTGCGCTTGTGCATGGGGCGCGCGCGGCGGCGCGCGGAGACTAAAATTCGATCTCAATATTGGCCCGCGGTCATGGCCGGCCCGGCCTTTTAAGTTGGCTAAACACGACACGCGGCGCTTAATTTCAATGACCGCGGCTTTGATCGAATTCAATCCTTTCACGCATCTTAACGCTCAATTCGACCAGATCAACTGGCAAGAGATTGTTATTAATACTGCAGATTTGTTTGTACATGTCGACACCACTCTTATCTTCATTCAGTCTTGCTGAGGTGCTGCAGCCGTCGAACTCACCCGTCGAAAGTTGTTCTGGCAGAGCCGTCTCCATCCGTCTCCTCTACTAATATCCGTAGTCGTCTTTGTGTAAACGGCGGCAGATACTTCAATCTGCTTGTTCGTGCAAAATTGCACCAGCAGCGGGGAGTCTCTTCCTCATCGGCACGTTCAAGTTTGCCTATCTGAGTGAAGCTCCTGACAAAGATGGCCTTCCGTGCCCCCACCAGGCTTATCATCGAGGCCGGTCGGGGGGTTGCCTCTGTGAAGGACTCTCTTTCGACGCTGAAGAAATCCAAACCTCTTCTGCTGGTTGATCCGGGACTCTCAGGGGCACCGTGGCTCGAAAATTTCAGGGCCGGGCTGAACTTCGCGACTTTGCCTCCAGATGATATCAGAGCAGAGGCCAATCCTCGGTTAGAGAATGCTTATGATATTGCGGCGTTTTGCAGAGAGAAAGAATGCGATTCCATTGTGGCCGTTGGGGGGGGATCCGCTATCGATGCCGCGAAGGCTGCCGCCATGCTAGCGACCAACGTTTCTTTCTCGTCTCCTCTTCAGCATTCAGAGAAGGCAGAGACGGTGCGTAGGTTCATCGGAAGGAACATTTTCACAACGACGCCCCTTCCTTTCATTGCCGTCCCGACAACATGCGGGACAGGATCGGAGGTCACGTGGGTGTCCGTGTTGAGCGACACCGTCAAAAAGGAAAAGGGTAAGTGAGAGTGTGAGGTGGGTGAGAGTCGGCTGCTGAGGCAAACGTTTCTGTGAAGGAGGGAGGGGGGCGTGTCTTCCAAAGATAGATACGCCATTTCAGTTTCGTGTAGAGGTTCCTTCTGCCTCCTCCGTTTTGCCTTTTTTCTTATGCGCGTCCACTTTCGTTTTTGTAGAGATTGGTAGACCCCAATGCTTTCGTGTGTCCTTCCTTGCTTTCGCCGCTAAAACAACTTGTGAGGGCCAATCCGTGCCGTTGTTCCTAGTCATTCCACCTTTCATGGCTTTGCTGCTGGTCATCTTCATGAAGGTGCTTCACCGTGTCACTGTGTATGTCTTTCTCCCCGTGTGAGGAAACAGCTTTGCCGGTCTTCCTTCGTGCTTGGCTCTTTACCCCCCCCCCTCTTTCTTTCCCCTTCGTTCTTTCTTTCTTTCTTTCTTTCTTTCTCTCTCTCTCTCTCTCTTTCTCTCTCTCACACACACACATACTTTACCCTTCCTTCCTTCCTTCCTTCCTTTCTTCCTTCCTTCCTTCCTTCCTTCCTTCCTTCCTTTTTTCCTTCCTTCCTTCCTTCCTTCCTTCCTTTTTTCCTTCCTTCCTTCCTCCCTTTTTTCCTTCCTTCCTTTCTTCCGTGTTTACTCTGTTCTTGGTCGATCGTTGTAGTGTGCATAAATACCCCCATGTACCTGAAGCCTGTCGTATCTTGATGGTTGCATGATCCTTCAGTGTCCATCAAGGGAGACGGAATGTTTCCGGACTGCGCGGTTGTCGACGCCCTGCTCTTGCGGTCTCTCCCTCCGTCAATTCTTGCAGCAACAGGTAAGGGGGTGATGGAGGGCGACTAGGTCTCTCCTCGGCTTGCTTTCGGACTCTCTTTCGTCCTCACCCCTCAGCCTCCTCCGGCATCGGATTCCCCCCTGCCTGCCCACGTGTCGATCTCAAACATCGATCGTTCTATGCCGTCCTTTTGTTGCTGTAGAGTCTCTTGAAGACAGATGTCTACGGAGTTGGAGAGGAAGCTTCAAGGTCGTGTTTTTTTTTTTCTTCCCCTTTGCATTTCTGCGGAGAAATCTCTCTCTCGTTTGTGATTGCAACTTTTCTTCAGTCCTTCCAAACTTCTCTCACTCCCCTCTTATTCAGTGTGCTCCCCCCAATTTTCTCTCTCCTCCATTCTCGCCTCTCTTCTGCCTTCCTTTCATGACATCTTTCTCAGTCCCTCTTTCGCCACTTTCTTTGCAACATGACGCTCGACGAATAAGTTGTCATCTTTCTTTGTTCTTCCCTCCCTCCCCCCCTTCCTTCCTTCCTTCCTTCCTTCCTTCCTTCCTTCGTTCCTTCGTTCCTTGACGCTTCCTTTTATCTTGTTCCTTCCGTTCTCCCCCTCCTTCCGTGTTTCTTTCTCCCCTTCTCCTTTCCTCCGCCCCCCCGCGTGCTTCCTCGCTTTGTTTCCTTCTCTCTTTCCCTCCCCCCCTCCGTCTTGCCTGCATATTCTATGTCTGACTCATTTCCCCTATCCCTCTATTCCCCCCCCTGTCTGCAGCAATGGACGCACTAACCCACGCGATTGAGGCCGCCATCTCGGCCCGTCGGAATCCTGCATCAACCGCTCTGGCGCACCGTGCCATCGATCTCATCTTCCTCCACCTTCCCGCCGCATTCCTCCTCTACCCCCCTCTGAATGCCACCGAAGCCACTGACCCCACCAGTGTCCCGCCGTGTCTCTCCGCCCTGGCTGAGGCTTCCTCTCTGGCAGGCCTCGCATTTTCGAATGCAGACGTCGGGGCTGTGCATTGTCTCTCCGAGTCTCTGGGAGGCATTTGGGATGTCCCGCACGGCCTCTGCAATGCCGTTTTGCTGCAACCTGTAGTCGGATACCAGCTACACAAAGCGGGGCCGGGAAGCGATGTGTCGAAGATTTTGGCATCGATTGGGCGGCGTCTGAGTTCATCTTTGTTCCACCGACTGGCGTCGGATGTTGTGGAGGGGAAGGCTCAGAAGGGCGGTCTGAAGAAGTCTGTTTTTGATCAAGCAGGCTACGAGCGGTACCTGTCACACGTTCTGGCTGCGTGGCCAGTACAAGGGTTGGGGGAGTCGATGGCCCAGGCAGGAACGGAGGCGGATGATCTCGAGTGGGCCCGGGGTACGGTCCGGGCAGTTGGTTCTCTTCTGCGTGCGGTGGAAATTGGACAGCCGAAAGGGAAGCAGAAACAACGCTCAGCAACAGCGGAGCAAGGGGACAAAGGCGCTGTGCAGCAAACTCCGCAAAGTCCTTTTGTGCTTGGGCTGCAGAAAGGGGGTTTTGGAGAATGTTGCGAGGCTCTTGCGGGCCCAGCCGATACTAGCATCGACTTAGTGTCGCGCTCTGCCGCAAATAATAATTCTAACGAGTCAAATCCTGTTAAAATGAATGACAAAGACTACAAGCGCATACTGAGAGGCCTTGTTTCGTAAATATTTCAACCCCCCTGACAATTCAGTCTGTTTTAAAATAGATTTTTCAATGCTGGCCGCGCCTGCGGTGCGGTTTTTTTAAAACTGTCTGTGCTAGTCTACGTCTTCCACAAAAAATTTCAAGTATACTTTATTTTGGCCGCGCCTTCGGCGCGCTACCTTTAAGTTAAGCTGCGCCTGCGGTGCAGGCGTTTCAAGTCTGGCTACGCCTATGGCGTGGTGTTTCAAGTTTACTGGAGTGTCAGGGGGGTTGATGTTTCTGCTGATTTCTGCTTCTAGACTTCTTCTGACTTCTGTAAAATAAATTAGATTGTAAGGTACGTGAAGATTCAAGTTGTTTTTTATTGCTTTTAGAAGACTAAAGAGGAAAGCCCTAGCAATCTTTATTACCAGCTATCACCAACACTAATACGTTTAGGGTCATTTGATTCATTTCAAGCCCAATTTTTTTACCTTTTTTTTTTGAAGTATAGCTGCTGTGCAGTTCGCCCGCGCCGCGTGCATGAGTATGCACATATATGCATGGCAGCGTGAGCCCGCCACGCCGCCGGCACAGCATGTGGGGCACTTATGGGAAATCTCAATAAAAAATAGAGTTTGTATAGAAAAACGCATGTTTTAAGCCGTCTGAACACTTTTCACTCTAAGCTTAACCCTGGACAACCGCGTTTTCTTTCTACATTCGTTTTGCCTAGGCATGAACATTCGTATGCCTGACCTGTTGGCAGTTAGCAGCTGTCAGTCAACAAGAAGACTAGCAGTCTGACAAGTTGGGTGCCTGCAGACAGAGAGGCGCATGAATAGGTGAGGAAGAAACAAGAGTATAGAAAAGCACATGAAGATGCAAGTCACATTTTCATCCAAGCTTCTCACCAAGCATAGAAAGATGGAAACGGTTGCAAAAAGACCTAGAAAGCAGCACAAGCCAGATAGAGCCTGCTGCAAGGATTTGGATTGAAGACATAAATCGAAAAAAGTCATTCTCCCTTGCTCCTCAGCCCACACATCTGACTCATACTACATTTTCTACATCATTTTTTAGCCCAAAAAGTCAAACCAACGCGCGGTCCCACCCGGAATAATATTCAAGGTGATGTTTCTGGTCTTTTTTTTCAACCTTCTAACCAGAAACATACTTAAATTTGGCAACAGGAGGCCACAGAAAGATGAAACGAAAAGGAGACGCATGTATGGGTACGAATTGGTCAAACAGCTCAGTGCGCATCAGCACATGGAGTGCGCGCAAGCACCCAGTCGGGCAATTTTGTCATACCCATACAGAAAGACTCTATTTATTATTGAGAATTCCCATAATTACGTTTTAATTCTTTTCGTTTTTTGGACCAGCTCGCACTGAGTGGCCCCACGTCCCTCGGCCGCGGGGCCGCAGGAGACGGCGCTTGCGAACGCATGCATGTACGGACAAAAGTGCAAAAGTGACTCTCCCATGACTCTCCCATTCTCTCGTCATCTCCCGCTCCTCTCTCTTTCTGCCTATCTACAGCTGTCTCTCTTGATTTCTCTCACTCTCTCGGCAAGCAGATCACGCATCAATCGATCCGACAGGAATTGATTAGCTTTGAGAATTGTGAAGATTTTTCGTGACCAGTGATACAGCAGAAGTGTGCAGGATAGCTAGCACAGGAGATTTGACAGATAAACTCAGCAGAAAAATCAAGAATCTGGCACGTCTTCCGCTGAGCACTGGCAGAGGACTCTTTGAAACTTCCTAAATGCCCCAAAAGCCATTTCCTGGTCAGGAGGACACTGCCTCTGCAGAGAAAGGAATGAACCTCAAAATGAATGAGACTGAAATTTTTCTGTGGGGACGTCCCGAAAAACCCCAGTCCCCCGATGGGACAGGAGAGGTCAAACAACCCCAGGAGCAGGTGGTTGACGATGACAAGAGTGTCCCACTGGATGAAGGTGGGAGTGGGGATGGGGATGGAGAAACTGGAAATTCCGGAGACGTTGAGGAAGGGGGAGGAGATCAAGGCGAGGAGACGGGTGGTCTTCGACGCTCCCGAAGAATTACCTGTAAGCAGACAAATGAAGGAAAGAAAAACGAGGAACGCGAAGAGTCCAATAGGGCAGGTGACAAATGGACTGCCCAGTCATGGCGAAAGGAAGAACAGAGGAAGGCACTTTTCCCGAAAAGCTTTGTTTTCAAGATGAAGCATCATACAGAGGGTGCAGAAGGACAAAGGGGTTTTTGCTTCTATCTGAGTCCCGGCTGCCTTCTCTTCTTCCCCTACGAGCTGGACGTTCTTGGAGGGTCAGCTGATCCATTTTATCTCTGCGCACTTCTGCCAATCACCCTCACCAACACCCCCACAAAAAACCAACCAGTCACACCCAACCCCACCCCCCAACACAACAAACCCACCACCACCACCCCACACACACCCCACATGTGCTCTAACAAAATGTGTTTCGTGCATTCAGATCCGCACTCATCTCCGGCTCGGTCTGTGACTGCAGCCTCTCATTTTCACTGAAGGACCGAATGAGAGGGTCGACCCCTGTAGTCGTCTAAGTCCGTTCGACCCTAGCTTCTCTGATCAAAGCTTTCGTTTGGCTTCACAATGATCCTGTGTCTGTTTCTGTGTCTGTCTTTGTTCCTTTCTGCCTAGACCTGGAGAGGACATGAAAATTATCGGATGCATCATGAACTGATCACAAAAAAGAGCTATTAATTTTGCGTTTGTTCTCTGCAGAAAATGGCTCATCGCCAAGGGCCTTTCTGTTGGTATTGCCCGATGTGCGTGGGCTCTCATGTTCCTCCGCGACATTCGCCGCTGGAAGGAGAGCCCGTTCTCTCTTGCCGGCAAGCAGACCCTATGGAGAGAGGGTTTTAAGGATAAGAATCCGTGGGGCAACTTAAACGAGAGGATGAAGAGTAGAGCAGACTGGGAGAAGGAGGAAGAGTGGAGAGATTACGAGAGCCAATTTCGGTTTGCTATAGCCGATGATGAGTTTGAGGATGGAGGAGACGACATGGACGCGGGAGCACAGCGCGAGAAGGACAGGATGGAAGAGTATTGGATTAAGATCAAGGGAGGGGACCCCTATTGTTTGCCCCAGGAGTGCATTGATGCCCTCGTGGCTGAAGTGTTGGACTATTTCAAGCCAGATAACGATGCACAGAAGGACGGGGTGGAGGTGAAGGTCGTGCAGCCCCCCACATTGGGTGCGTTTCTGTCGTGCCTGATGGCTCTAGGGTACCGTGGGGGAGTGATCAGTCGTGAGAAAGAGCAGCCCTCCGAGGAAGAACAGAAGGCGGCAGCAGCGAAGAAAAAGAAAGATGAGGAAGAGAGGAAGCAGCGCAGATCGAAAAAGAACACAGAAGAAGATGAAGAGGAAGAGGAGGACAAGCCCGACAAGGAGGCTCAGGAGATCAAACAGGTTGAGTACACTCACAAAGTTGCATTCGCAGATGCGTCAGTGAACGTTCTGAAAAGGTTCGACGCACTCGTTGCGGGAGGAGTCTATTCCCTTCCACCTGTCCGCCCTATCAACAGACAGCATGGCTTCCCCACGATGTCTTTTGAGACTGTCCGCTCAGACGTCCTTGAGGCCAGGCAGATGAGGAATGAACGCGTAAGCATGCAGGAATCCCCAATCTCGGAGGGCACCCTCCAGAGGTCGGCCTCTGCCTCCGTGTGTGTGTGTGTGTTTTCCCTCTCTCTTTTGCCCCCCCCCCCTTTGTGTTCTGGTCTCTCTCTTCTCTTCCTTCCTTCGTTTCTTCCTTGTTTCCCTCTCTTTCTTGCGTTCTTTCTTCCTTCTTTCTTTTCTTCTGCTTCCTTTCTCTCTATCTCTTCGCCACTACCCTTTTTTTAACAATTTGGAAGGGACGAAAGAGGGAGGCACTGAGCCAGAAGTCGCAAAGAAGGGCCGTCTCCTCGTGTGTTTGCTTTTTCTTCTTGATGATTTTTTGTTTTGCTTCCACCTCCATCGAGGATCGTTTCTGGCCTTTCTTCTGCAGCTGCTGTCCTCCTGAATTGTTTTTTTCCCCTTTCCACCACTCTACTCATTCTCATACGAAAATCCTTCTCTTGACTTCCCCTCCCTCCTCACCCTTCTCTCTTGTTGCGTTGCCTTCCCTCTTCTCTTCTCTTCTTGTTTGTGCATGGATGCAGGTATATGGATTCCAAGCCACCCGATTACTTTCCCGAGTCCGCCACCCGTCTCCATGTGCTCGATTCGAATCGGGCGGAAACGGCTGCTGTCGCTCCTACTACGCCTCCTGCTGCAGCTGCCCGTCGCAGGTATGGCAGATGGGGTGACCCTATCGATCTCACGGGGGGGAAAGGGAGTGGGGCGAGTGTTGACTGCCCCGTTGACCTGACTGGTCCTGATTTGCGACCGTGGAGTCCCTCGTATTGGAGAGAGGCTAAGGGGGGGACGCCTGCAACCCTGGGAGTTCCTGATGGGGGGAGGGGGGAGCACCTGGGCAGTGCGTTTTTGGAGACTGCGGTTGCTGTCCATGCTCAAGCGAAGGATGAGATGCGAGAGCGGCCTAGGGGGCTCTTCGAGGGCAGGTCAAATTCAAGGGGAGAGTTTGTGATCCCAGAGGAGATCAAGAGACAGTTGTTGGAGCAGCCTGGGGGGGGCAATCCTGATCGGGGGCATACTGAGGCATTTGTTCTCGGTGCTTTTGGAAAGACAGCCCACTGCGAGTTTGAGCTTTCGCACGGGATCCATCAAGAGCAGCAACAACTGGAAGCTTCCAACGAGTTCAGAACGTATGAGCTGCTCAAGGGAATCTTTGATCGTGAACCGAAAACGTTTGAGGGTGTGGAGCCAGTGGCCTTTCAGTTCCCTTTCGAGATGAATCCAGAGGATTGCTCTTGGTGCGAACAGGATCCCTCAAGGTTGGTCGTCTGAGGGAGAGAGAGAGAGTTTTTCTCTTCACTTGTTCTTTGTGTGTTGGGGAGGAGACTTGTTCTTGTAGTCTGACCTATCGTGTGGATGGATTGATGGCGGGATTGATGCATGTATGTACAGTCGTTTTTCTCTTTCCTTCTTTAGAAGCTAAAGCGAGAAAGAGTCTCCGCTAGTCTGGGCAGCCCTCTCGGACGTCTCTCGTTTGGCTTTGTGTTCCTTCTAAAACACTCTGACGAACTTTTCTTCGTCCGACTCCGGGTGTGCTTTTCAGCTTTTCTCCAAATGTTTTTTTTTGCCTTTCGTTTCGCTCTTGCTTTTCACTCTCTTTCTGTCCCCCCCCGCCTCTGTGTGTATGTGTGTGAGTTCATCTGTGTGCAGAAGCGGACGAGATTGCGCAGTGGCTGGTGCAGTTCTTCTCGGTCGCGCTCTCCCATCAACAGCTTCTTCCTCATCCTCTTCCTCGTCGTCTTCGTCTTCGTCTTCCTCATCCTCTTCCTCGTCGTCTTCGTCTTCGTCTTCGTCTTGTACGCCACTTGACGCTGTCGCTGCCGAACACCTTTCCATCGTCGCCTCCTTTCCCAATCCCGAAGCTGGTCCTATCGTGGACAGGCTGGAGGAATCCGTCGGCATGCCCCCCCCCGGCTCCCGACAACTGATTCCCGAGGCCAACGCAGACGACAAAGGCGGCGCGGGGAGGAAGGGGAGGGGGAGGCCCCCCAAACGAAAGGTGGGCGGAGCAGCTGCAGGGAGACTCGCAGAGGAGGAGAAGGAGAAGGAGGATGAGTTCCCCGTGTATGACGTTGTGGTAATTGGGGCGGGGCCTGCAGGCCTCACGGCTGCGGGGCAGCTGAAGGCGCGCGGTTGCTCGGTCGTCGTTCTGGAGGCCAGACCTAGGTAGGGGGGTCGGGGGCGGGGAAATCCTGTGTGTGAGTGACTGTGCGCGCCGCACGTGTAGGCCGCGGGGGGGGGGGGGGGGGGGGG
>JAHBMJ010003569.1:0-10018 GCA_018398765.1 Chromera velia | reverse complement strand
TGTGTATGTATGTGTGTGTGTGTGTGTGTGTGTGTGTGCGTGTGTGCGTGTGCATGTGCGTGTGCGTGTGCGCGCGTGTGCGTGGGTGCGTGGGTGCGTGTGTGTGTGTGTGTGTGTGTGTGTGTGTGCCTCTCTGGCCCTTTCTGGCCCTCTTTCCTTCTCTCTCTCTCTCTCTCTCTCTCTCTGTGTGTGTGTGTGTGTATGTGTGTATGTGTGTGCTTTAGCAACAAAACTGGTTCGTGCGGGCTGTTTGGTTGTCACTACACATGTTTCTCTCCGTGTCCAATTCTCCGTCTCTCTGCAGTGGCCAGACATGTTTGGACGCGAGCCTTGAGAACGCTTCCGACAGGGGCCGTCTCGTGTCTTCAATGTTCATCGTCATCGGTCTCTTTGTCGAGCTGAACTACTTTGTGACCCGTGCCAAGAAACTCTGGTTCATTTGGGACGGACACGTCAGCCCTGTCTCTCTCTCTCTCTCTCTCTCTCTCTCTACCTC
Organism: Chromera velia; assembly: GCA_018398765.1. Classification (NCBI taxonomy): domain Eukaryota; family Chromeraceae; genus Chromera; species Chromera velia. The sequence continues at coordinate 9,522 of JAHBMJ010003569.1, read as the reverse complement.
TACCTCTACCTCTACTCCCCTTTTTTTGGATCGGTTGTTTCTCATTCCTTCTTTCTCCTTTCCATGCTGGCTGTCACTTGAGTTTCTTAGTGATCAGTGTTTTACACGACCAGTTCTTTTTTACTTTATCCTCTCACAGTCAGTGTGTGAGCCCCCTCCTGGATGTCCCCCCTCCTCCAGGAGGGGTTCCATTTTTGACTCTGGGTCTCAGCTTCCTTCTTTGTCTTGGCTTAGATGTGTTTGTCTTGTCAACGGTCTCTTCTGTCTCTTTCTTTGCGTTTCTTTGATTCTAGTCATGCTTTCTGTGGGCCTACGCGTTTGTAATCCCCGTTTGATAAAGTAAAACGTGGGTGATCATTTCAGTTGCAAAGCGCGAAGTTTCGCATCGACTGCCGTCTCTCTCAGATTACACATGAGAGAATCTGAAACTTTTCAATGTTGAAACAAAGCACCTCAGTCCTTGTTCCGTTGTCTAGGCATCCTCAGGGGTCCGTGATACTTCTTATAATGTTCTTACATATAACCTGTTTCTGTATGCACACCCTCTGTATATTTTCACTTCTGTTATCGATCTGCAGACCACCTGCTCCCCTGCGATCATCGTCCTTTGTCCCATCATCGGGGCGTCCCTCTTGGAGATTCTCCTTGCCATCTACTGGCCTCAGAGGGCTTCCTTCGGGGGAGGCGGGTTCATGTCGGGACTCAACGGCTTCAACGGAGATGAATCTGGTTCGTTTTGTAATACCATGCATAATTTGTCTATACAGACTGCGTAGATGACGGACATGTCTGCGTCAAGAGTCACAATGCTGACGAGAAACATTCCGTCGACTCTTCAACGGGCTCTCTCTGTCTCCTGAGAGAGGAGCTGGAAAAGGTATCAGAGGAGAGGAAAAGTGTGGGTTTGGAATTCGACTCGGTCCCTGCGGCTTAGCTGCTGGACCCCCAGATTCAATCAAGCGCCTCTGCATGCATGTGCGTAGATCAGCTCGGCAGGTGCAGGAATCAACCCGCTCCTTTTTGCGCCCCTGTGTGTGTGTGTGTGTGTGTGTTCATTCTGCAGGATGGCAGCAGGCTATGATTCTGACCTTCTACGTGATTGCCTGGATGCACGTTTCCGACTTCGCAAAGTGGGGGTTCTACTATTTCTATGATGGGAAGGAGGCAGGATCACTTCGCCTGGTCAGTCCGTCAGTCAGTCTACCTACGGGAGATCTATCTGCCAGCCCGTTCATTCGGTTTTGAATTCCAGGGGGATGGTGATGCTGTTGCTCTTTCAACTTTTTGTATTTTAAGTTTCCATCCAGCCGGACAGACGGATAGACAGAAAGATCCTTTCTTACCTGTTCTGTCACTGTTTCATGCAGACTACAGAGATGAAGAATCGAAATGAAGCTATTTTTGTCTCCTTTTTTCATTTTATGTTTGGGGCCATCGAAGAACATTTCGGCGTCATCGATCGATTCATGATGGAGCGAGAATGCTGGCTGATCTGACAGTGTCACCGCCAACCACTTTTTCCTCTCCTTTTCACTCTCTTCTCTCTTCCTTCCCTTCCCTCTCACTGCAGACAGCCGAGCAACAGGCCGCCAAGGAGAGACTCAAGAAGCTCCAGGAGAAGAAGCACACCGAGATGGTGGAGAAGGAGGGTGTTGCTCAGTACATCCACGACCAGCAGGAGGCAATCAACGCAGAGGTCCGGAGACAGTCCGTCTCCAACATGCACCACGCAGCTGGAGCAGGATTTGCAGGAGGCGATGGGGTTGCGAGGCTGGCTAGCGGCACACACAACCAGAGACAGATCTCTCTGAACAACATGGCCGGGATGTCCGGTGGAGGTGCGGGAGGCGGTATCGATGCCGTATCGATGAAGCGCATCGCCACTCTCGAGAAGACCATTGCCGACAACGCCGCAGCTGCGAAGGCACAGGAGGAGAAACTGGCTTCCCTGGAGTCGAAGCTCGAGGCCCTCGCTGCCATGCTCCAGCCTTCTGCCCCTGCAGCATCTTCTTGAGCGGTGGACTCTGGCAAACGAGTGGCAGGAAGGTGAAGAGGGAGGGAGAGATGGGTGGAGGGAAAACGAAAAGGGGAAAGAGGGAAGGGAAAGGGAAAGGGGAAGGTGTTTTTGATCCGATGACTCTTGAAAGACGGGAAAATTCAGGCGTTCCCTGCGTACAGAAAATCAATTCAAAAAGAATTAATTGCTTTTTATCGGCCCCAAATACGAGAGAGAACGGAAGAGAACGGAAAGCAGAAAATGAAGGCGAAAGAGGCGGCCCTGCCCCCCTCTTGCCTGCCTCACTGTCTGAAGAAAAAAGGCGAAAATTTAGGTGGTGCTTCTCTTGTCTTAATTGTACGGTGGGACAGAGACGCCCAGGAAGGAGAAAGCAGCCGATCGGAAGACTCTGCATGTATTCTTTCTATTGAATTCAATCTACCTTTGAGGAGACCAGCAGCAACACCACGGCGGCGGTTTCCCTCATTCATCCACTAGGTGTTGATGTAAGGAAAAAGAAGGATCGAGATAATTCAAAACCTTCCTTATTTAATCGGTCTTTGATTTCGGTTTGGAAAGGAACAGAGGATGAAAGAGAAATTGCGTAGACTCGTCAACTCACATTCTTCCAGTCTTTCCCTTCCCTCAAGATTCAATCCCATGGAAGGAAAGGGGGCGCACGAAAAAAACCAAGACAGCTTGAGCAGCCCAGGTACATCAAGCAAAGCCCATGGATGACTGGCACGTTTGCGGGTTCTTACTTCAGTCAGTCAAATCAACAAAGGGGCATGCAGAGAAGCAGAAACGGTTTATTCAGGAAGAAAGATTGTATCAGTTGTTTTGTCTCGCGTGTGTTCGATCCATTATTTCGGGGGGAAAGAGAGAAACCATCTCAATTTCACTCTCTGCACTGTTGTGTGTTTCATGTTGGACTGAAGGACTAAATGATTAATTGGTTGCCTTTGGGCATTTTTGTGGATCCACCTGCTCAATTCTCATCCAATGCATGTGCATGATCGAAAGCAGGAAACATGTCGGAAGGACAAAGAGTCCGCCGCGTTCCATGGAACCAAATCAATTCAAGAAATGCAGACCGCTGAGTAAACCAGTCAGAGAAGCAAGCAGGCAGGAAAGCAGAGGAGATTTAGCTCGGACAGAATCGGTACATCGCAAAGAACGATCAGACATGCAGACCGGGACGTCTTGGCGTCTCGAGCATCTGCTTGCTGCACAGGAATGTTCCTCCTCCAATGTGCCTCTTCGATCCAAATCATTGATTGTCTGCATCAAAACCGAAAGAACGCCTTTCTGTCAATAGACTGGCCGATAAATCCGTCTTCATCCATGTAGAAAGAAACAGGGTGTCAGAGGGCCCTGACAGGGGTACGAAAAGTCGAAAGTTTGTGTGGTGAACAAGTCCAAACCCTCAGGTGAACACTTCCCACATAGCATGTAGTCGCTGAGTCTCTTTGATTGACTTGGTGCTCAAGTGCATTTGCATCGGTGCGCAGTGTACACCTGGAGTAGCACGCGCACTTCAATGTTTCTGGACCGTCTTATTTCAAGTTGTTTGTTGCGTTTAGCACTAGGGTTGGACACTAAAGTTTTTTTTATAATATAGTTTACTTGCAAAACTTTAAACTTTAACTTTAAAACTTTAAAAGTAAACATGCAACCAGACATGCAAAAGCTCATTTAAAAGACATTGCTAGAGAAGTTGGTTTCATTTATATTATTGCAGACAAAGTTGATGCTTTATAAATTACTAGATATACTATAGTTATGCAAAAGTTTTTTAAATTTGAAAACGATGTATGTAATACATTACTATATTAATTACAATTCTCACAAAAATTCCTAGAAACAACGTTAATATAAATTCAAACAACCGGTAACTTTGCTCCTCTGGGATCCTTCTCCAAGAAATCCCCTTCTTTTTTTCCAACAATCACTTTTCCTAACAGACGGTGGCGGCTGCTTGCAACTACTACTCCCCCGGGTCTCTTCTCGATGTATGCCAACGTTGGCGCAACATCTTTGATATTTGCCAATTCAAAGTCTTCTACCTACTCGGCAGCCCTAAAGTGCTGAAAAAACTCTAAGTCCTCTGTACCCTTCTCTTTGTCTTGAATGTGTCTCACCACTCGGACCGTCAATTTCTCGTTTTTGGCTACTAGCTACACAGAAGAGAAAACCCGGGTTCCAGATGATGTAAAAATGCCCTCAACTAGCCCTAGTTCGAGGCAGACTGTACCGTTTTCATGTTCCTCACTAGGTTCCTCAGCGCCATTAGCCCCTTCGGCTTCCCTCCCTCTCTTCTTTCCACGATCATGATCAGGAGACGCTGCCTTGCTGATAGCAGCAGCTGCAATGACAGCGGCTGTACGGCGAGTCAGATTTGTATGGTTCGAAGAAGCATCTTCAGAGAACGCTGCTGCTGCTGCTGCGGGGGGGTGTTCTTTGGCCTTCGCTTTGCCCTTCGCTTTGCCCTTCGCTTTGGTCTTTGCTTTTCCCTGTTTTTCTCTCAGGTCATCTCGCAAAACTCGCACCCACACGAAAGTTTTTTCTGTGATCATTGGTACTTCTGGCGTAATGAGCAGCTATGTCTGTACTCGCTCTTGTCTTTGCAAGACAAGGCAAAGTCGAGTTCGTTCATGTTGTGTGCATTTGTGTTGATCGCCTATCGCATGCAGAAAATCTATGTAGTACTCCTCAATCGCTGGACTCCTTGCCATGTGTTTGATGAATGTCGCGAGCATAAACTCTGTGTACATGATTCTTGAATTCGATCTCTTGATGGCTTCATACATAGACTTTCTTTATGTGCATTCTTAGGCGCGTTCTTGTGTCAAGTCGCTGGATGAAAGGGAATTCCTGCGTTGCATACCTGATCTGAAATCCATTGATTCTAATGATTGCGAGTGTTTACTTCCCGGTGCAAGTACATCCGAACTTTTGATCCATGATATCATCCGATCACTTTTCTTCTGATGCTAGATGCGATCGATCTCGCTGACGATTGTTTTCAATGTGAACATAAATTTCAACTTAAAGAGACTAAGCTTGTGCCATCTTCTATGTAGGCTAGTTAATTAGTTTAGTTATGAGTCTAACTTATGATTGACTTAATTAACGATCTACTCAAAAACTGATTAAAAAATATTTTTTTAAAATAAAGTCTAAAGGGCAAAAAAAAAACTTTAATAAAAAAAAACTTTAAAACTTTAGTGTCCAACCCTAGGTTTAGCAGCGTATGAAACCATGTGACCCAGCATGTGACTCAATTATTTAATGCAATTGCATTTTTAGTATGCTAGCATAATGGTATTAGTTAATGTGTACCACCTAGTGGTGTGGCTACCAATGACTAGATCAATGATGGTTATATATATTAGTATTAGTTAACTTTGTAGACACAGTTGTGGGATCAGATTATTCTACTATTAGCTTATTTTACAAACAAATTTGCTAGTAAACTTATCAAAAAACACTTGTTTAGACACTTGTTGGTGAAAAAAAAAATCAGCAATTGTTTATTAATATTATTGAAACTTGAAAGTAAACAACAAGTTGTCAATAACTGCGTAATACCTATATGGTCGCACATTTGCCTAAATCAAGACTAAATATTAATTTGACTGCTATAGCATTTACAAATCTTATGCAGAATGGTGATTTTAAGCTAGATTTTAAGCTACTACAACCAACTCTATCAGAGCTAAGTACATATTTTTTGCAGCCTAATTAATTTATGCATATAAATTTCTTTTTTCTCCTAGTTTTACTCTTTAAAAAGACACTATCGTCCCATGCTAGGTCTCGTGCAGATTGTTTCACTGTCCTAATTAATTAATTTTGAGAATCTTTTCTTTTTTAAAAAATTGAAGTTATAAGGGGAAAGGATGCCGCCACGAGTCACTTACTTCTGAATTGAATTTAGAGATTTAAACCCCGTGTCAGTGGCTAGGTCAATGGGCCGGTGAGCCAATCTCTCTAGCAATGTCTTGGGCTCTTGCCAACCAATTCTAGGCAAAACTACATGGTCTTGCAAGTTCCATTTGCATCTTTCTACCTATTTGAAGCATAAAAACACACATAGTAGGGATGGAATACATACAATTTGATACAAAGTTGGACGATTTGCATGTTTTACAGACCAGCTGAAATTCGGGACGGTTCTTTTTCTGATTCTTGAACTGCCGCCGTTGTGCCCTCGATTCCAGCCTGCACAGATGGCAGAAAGGTGTTGCAGAGACTTTCTGATTCAGTCTTTGCGTCGAGCTTTCCGTTCCTCTCCCACACATCCTCAAAAAAAGAGGTCATGCGAGCAGTCCACTGGGGAAAGTGCTGATAGTCAGACAGCATCAACGAACACCGAGGGAATCCGTCTGAAAGCGTTTCCTTGCCATCCTTTTTCCTGAGTATACTTGCGACCCGCTCAGACACTGCACGGGTATGCATGTCATCCTCCGGAACGAAATTGTGGATGACCAATGCCGGTGCCTCCACTTTCCTCATTGTCGCCTCATCAATCCCGACTACAGGCCAATCAGCTGTTCGCGCCATCCACTCGCCCCACGCGGTTTGTGCCCGAATGAACTCCTCTGCAGAAACGTCAATCAGGGACTTTTCTATGCCTCCAACTGCACCCCCCTTGGCGAGGCAGGTCCGAAAGTGTGCAGTCTTGAACACACGATCGAGACCTGACGATGAGGCCACTCGGGCGAATTGCAGATGGTAGGTGTCGGCAAGGAACTCCGCTGCTGCGTGTCCGCCTGTCAGGTTCATCAAAACGACGCCTGCGACCTGAAGTTACAAAAAGCAGAACGAGAAGAAGTGAAATAGAAAGGAATTAAGGCGATGAGATTGAAGAGAGAGAAATTAAGGCGATTAAGGACCACGTTGATGCTGAGATGGAAAAGAAAAGAGAGGGAAGCAGAAGCACATTGACGCCCGGAAAGGTGAGGCGAAGACCCGACATATGAAGAATGTGAAAGCGCAGGAGATTGGGGGGAGTGGGAAGAGAAGACTGGTGTGCGGAAGGAGAGACAAAAGCTGGGCGTGAAGGGATGACCATGTGCGTGCGTCAAAATGTTCTCTTCTCTTGATCAAAGGGAGAAGACTTTAATTGACAGAGACGGGGCGGGGAGACAGGGGAATGTGAGCAGCGGAGGGCAAGAAAAGGAGGGGGCCGTCAAGCTCTGTTCCGAAAAACGAAATGTGGATCGGCGCAGGGGGGAACAAGCAGAAGGGAACGAAGGGTTCCACTGAAGCACGACTGCGTTTGTTTGCTCTTCTCTGATTTCCATACAGGACCCTTGGCCTTCATGGTGCGTTTCCCCGTTAGAGTCCTGCACGCAGCATCGAACGATGGACTCACCGCCTCAGGGTGCATGGCTGCGCACAACAGAGACACCCTCGCTCCGCTGGAATTGCCCACGAGGATAGCTGGCCTCTTCTTCCCCCCTCCTTCTGAGGTCAGAAGACAAATCAAGCCAGCCAGGTCGTCTGCATGAATCTCAGGCTCGCCCTTTGAATGCCATTTCTCTGTGTATGCGTGCTGGGAACCCCCCGTGTTTCTCCTGTCCCAGAGAATCCCTGCAAAGTTGCCTCCCTTCGGCATTCGCTTCAAGAGGGTGTGGAACCCCTCCTCCTGCATCAAATCATTGCAGCATATTAGTGCAAGAGATCTTGTGCAAAGTTCAATCATAGACGGGTGTGTCTCATCAAGTCAGGTGAGTTTTGCAGAGGAGCGCCAAATAGAAAGTTTTCGGACGAGAGGAAACTTGGAGGAGGGAGTGCTCACTCACCTCAATTCCCCCTTGGCCACCAGGAGTGAACTGCACAGAGAGAAAAATACAGAAGAGAACGCAAAGTGACGAAGCAGTTTGCATTCAGAAAGTGAATGACAGCTGCTGATACATTCGCGTGTTGGAGATTCTCCGTGTCAGACATGCATGTCTCTTCGAGTTCACTTACCACGATCGGAAGAACCCCCGGATCCGAAAGGCTTCCAGGGCCGCATTCTTTGATTCGAATTTGGACGCCGTTGACCGACACCCTTCTCATCTTCACTGATGACGTTCCCTAACGCACAGATGAGGGAAGGCTGATAGAAAAGCTGCAACCTATATAGCTGTGACGATTTTTTGGTGACGCAGAGAATCAGTCAAGAGGACTTATGTATTTAATAGCTATGCTGCAGAACAAAAAAGTCGCCTCGGATCGAGATAACTGCCCTGGTGTTGGCTGTTTGCTAGGCCTGGGTTCTTTCTGGACTCAGTGGCTCACATATGTTCACAGGGTGTCGGTGGGAGCCTGATCATTGATGCGTCGGTAAGTAAAAGCGATGTGACGCGCGCTGGCTATCCGGCCATTGACAACGCCACCTACAGAGTTCATGCACTACACTGTTGCACATTATGGTGTTGCACAACCAGGTGTTGCATGCGTGTCACCTTGCATATATGCCGGGGCCCCGGGCCTCGGTTCTTGTCTAGCTCTGTACACCCCCGCGACTTGGCTCAAAGGGTAACGCGCGCGAGTGAAGCCTGATCGCGACACCGATCCGTCACGCAACGTGCAATGCAACAGCTCCGTGCGAACGATCGCGGAAAGTTCGTGCCAACGGTCGCGGAAAGTTCGAGCCATGCGCATAACTGTATCCGCGAAAACTTCAAGAAACGTGCCCCTCAAGCAACCTGTGCGGGATTAACTCTTTGACGCAAGCATGCAACTCAATTAATTGGCATGCATCTGTATGAAGAAGTAAAATGATAGTAAAATGTATATATATCGATGACACCGGGTGATATATTAATACTGTCATACAAAAGTCGAAGCCTGACGTGGTGAGAGGATCAAATCTTCAGGCCAGAAGTCCTATATGAAGATAAACACGCAGACGTTGAACTTCTCTCCACTCATCTTTCTGTCTGTTTGCATGGCGCCTCTCCACTTCCATCTTTCTGTCTGTTTGCATGACAGCCTCTCCACTTTCGTCTTTCTGTCTGTTTGCATGACGGCCTCTCCACTTNGCCTCTCCACTTTCGTCTTTCTGTCTGTTTGCACGACGGCCTCTCCACCTCCATCTTTCTGTCTGTTTCCATGACAGCCTCTCCGCTTCCATCTTTCTGTCTGTTTGCACGACAGCCTCTCCGCTTCCATCTTTCTGTCTGTTTGCATGACGGCCTCTCCACTTTCGTCTTTCTGTCTGTTTGCATGACGGCCTCTCCACTTCCATCTTTCTGTCTGTTTGCATGACGGCCTCTCCACTTTCATCTTTCTGTCTGTTTGCATGACGGCCTCTCCACCTCCATCTTTCTGTCTGTTTCCATGACAGCCTCTCCGCTTCCATCTTTCTGTCTGTTTGCATGACGGCCTCTCCACTTTCATCTTTCTGTCTGTTTGCATGGCGCCTCTCCACCTCCATCTTTCTGTCTGTTTCCATGACAGCCTCTCCGCTTCCATCTTTCTGTCTGTTTGCATGGCGCCTCTCCACTTCCATCTTTCTGTCTGTTTGCATG
>JAHBMJ010003568.1:0-10022 GCA_018398765.1 Chromera velia | reverse complement strand
CTGAGGTATCAGACCCCGCCCTCGGGGCCCGCCAGAGTCTGTTGCCCTGGCCGCTGCTGCATGATTGTTCGTTGTTCGAGCCACGGCTCTGGATCCGCGTTGGCTTTCCGGCCTGAAAATCGATCTGAAACGGCATGTGATTTGGGCTTCCTCGCTCTTTTTGTTTGCTTTATCAATCTTCTTCTGCGGCTCCCTCCTTCCCCACCCTAACGCTCCTTCGGTCGTCTCTAAGTTATCAATTGTCTCCTCATATTCTTTTGTTAGTCTCTCGATCGCCCGCTGCCTTCCGGTGATTCCTGCATGTCTGGCCGCCAGAGCGTCTCCCTCTATGTGTCCGTACCGTCCTGGACACTCCTCAAACACCCTCCGTCTGAATGACGCCCATCCCAAAAACTCATCCACTCCGGCATGACATTCATTCAACAGAAAACAGAAAAGCGTCGAGTTGTCCCTTTTTCCCTCTTCTCTGTTGAGCCCTTCTCTTTCTGTGGCTGCCTTTCTGGCTCTTTCTTCCATCTTGCTGTCCCATTTCCCTTCTATCTTTCTGAACATTTCTGCTCTCTCTCTGTCAAAAACAGGACATTCTGTCACCAAATGGATTTCATCTTCCACCACCTCGATTCCCAACCACCCTCGACAGAACTGGCACATCCTTTTCTGTAACGGCACCTTCTCTCCCCCCCTTACCGGAATTTTTCCCTGAGTCGCAGCCACAGCCCTGTCTCCCACCCTGCATGCTGCTCTCCTCCTGTGTTCTGATCGCGGCGCCACTCTCGTATAGCAAAAAGGGGCTCTCCCTATTCTCTCTCTGTCTATTTTCATTGTCGAGCCAACCTTTCTACCTGCTCTGTCTTCAAACAAAGAAAGGTGGAGACGGTTTCCGTTTGAGACCTTTCTGTGCACGTCAGCCATCATCACTCCTGTCAGTTCTGCCTTCTCCTGACTGCTCTTCTCTCTTATGTTTCTTTCTATTCTATGTGCAAACGCCTCTCTCTTCTTCTCGTCTAGCTCATTTTTTGTTCTCTTCAGCAGCCATCTCTCTATCCCGTCCACTCTCTCGTTGACTACCTGTGTTCCTCTCTGCCCTACGCTTCCTTTTAGTCTTTCTCTTGCAAAAGGGTGCATTCCTCTGTCTGTGTAGAGTGCCTGTGCACATTGCTTTAGATGAGGGAAAAGATGAAAAGGATGCATTCCTCTCCCCCCGGGCCCCCCATTTCGTTCTCTACCCCCTCTCTCAGGCATGTGAGGATTGCCTGCCCTACCGCTTCGTTTCTTCTCTCCTTTAAAGCCTTCCCTGCCCAGCGGATCGTTCTGGAAGCCACTTCGAGATCGATTGGAATGAAACCTCCTTCCATTATCAGCATATCACAATTTTCTTTCTTTCTCAAACGCAAAACAAACCTGACAAATCTCCTTTGCTTCTCGTCGAATTCTGCATACGTGCTATCTGGACATGCATAGATTTCGCATCCATACAACCATACGGCGCGCACTGTCTGTTTAAATATATTGAAGCAATCAGCAGGTGGAATCCTTCCCTCCCTTCCTATCTTCCCCATCAGTCCCTGCATATATTTCTCTGCTTTGATTGACCGCGCTTCTATCATGGTCTCTAGGTTGCAGTCGGCGGATAGGACTAGTCCCAAGTAGGGTTGCTCTCTTGCTTTTTTCATCACTATCTCCCCCAGTCTAACTTTTTCTTTCTCTCTTGATGCGATACGGCCAAGCCGGACCAATCTCGACTTGTCAGAGAATAGAAGACGGAGAGGTTCTGTAAAGGCTATAAGGTTCGAAAGAAGAAGGTTCAACTGTCTATCTGAGGATTTGAAGAGTGTTGTATCATCTGCAAACAGAGGGGCAAGGAAATCGACCCACCTCCCGTTTTCTCCTGCCGGCACCTTTGGCCTCTGTCTGTCGGTCTGTCGTCTCTGTCCTCTCCTCTTTTCTACTTCCTCTGGTAAGTCATGTGTGTACACAGAGTAAAAGGAAGGGCCACTCGGGCCTCTTTGCTTAAGTCCTTTGTCTTCCGGGTACCACATGCTCGTTCCCTTCACCTGTGCCCTCACTTTTTCCAGAGAGGCCTCAACCCATCTGATCAGACCTTCCTCCACCCCTGCCTTTCTCAATTTTTCTTTTAACTTTTCCAGCCTCACTTCGTCGAAAGCCCGTGTGAAGTCAACAAAAGCAATACTGAGTACTTCCATTCGAGCAATAACAAACAGCAAAAGAAAAATTGTATCGCATGTGCCTGTCTTTCTCTTGTATGTGAACTGCCATGGCGTCTGTCTAGCTTCCTTTTCCACCTTTGTTCTCATGATCATGTCCCCCCATTTCACATCTGCTACCACCAGGTGCACTCCCCTCCATCCCCCAATTAGTGCGAGTGACTTACTTGGTTTTGGAAGAGCCGTCACCGGCAAGTCATTCCACTCTTTCGGCTACCAGCCAAAACGATATGCAACATTAATTAACAAAACATACAGTTATTATTACAAAGATACCAGCTCAGTCGATTTTTCCATCGTTCTCAGCATTCCTGGGGGCATTCCATCCTTCCCAGCGGCCTTTTTGGGGTTGTCTGCTCTTTTCATTGCCTTCCTTACCTCCTTTTCCTCTGCGATGTGCCATCCTTTCTCCTTAATCGCTCTACTCACTGTCGTTTTCCCTTCTTGTTCCCTTGTTCTCTCTTCTTTCTCTTCCTTTGGCAGCTCGTACGTTTGTTTGAAACCTTCTGCTACCTGCTGGGTCATCATGCTGTCTTTTGTTTTTCTTGGTGCTGCCCTCCTGTCTTCCTCACCGAGTCTCCTCCACACCTTTCAGCAGCCTCCTTCATTTATTTTGGCTCTTATGTTCTCCACCTTTCTCTTTTCTGCCTTCCGTTGCTCTCTCGTCACCGCGTTTCTCAGCGCTCTCTCTATCATGACTAACTGTTTTCTCCTCTCCTCATATGCCTGTTTCGATCTTTCTCCTTCCTGAGCTGAGGTGCTGCTCTCGTTTTCTTGTTCATCCCTCTGCTCTCTTTCTGCTTTCAGGCCTCTGATTTCCTCTCTCACTTTTCTCTCTATTCTTCTGAGTTTTCTCATTTGCTTTCTTCCTTCCCTTCTCAGCGCTTCTGCTGGCTTTTCTTTCCTTTCCCTTTTTCTTTCTTCTTTCTTCTCCTTCCTTGTTGCCCACATGAAGGTTTTCTCTCTGATGTGTTGGAACTTCTGGTATGCTTCGTCGAGCAAGTCTTTCTTGATTTCTTCTCCCTCTTCCATATCCATTGCTTTCTGAAAGACCTCACTCACTTTTTCTTCCTTCACTCTTTTCTGAAGCTCTTGGAGATACCTCTCCTCTCCTTCCTTTGTGAGCGTTCCCTTCCATCTTGGCTTGATTTAATCTGCTCTTTTCTCGTTTTTCTTTCTCTTTTCCCTCTTTTTTATCTTTTTTCGCCTATCTTTTCTTCTTTTCTTTTTGTTCTGTTCTTGGTTAGCTTCGTTCTCTTCCTCGTTTCCTCTTCCCTCGCCGCTCTCATTCTCTCTTTCTTCCTCCCTCAGGACTAATCTAAGAGCTGAATGGTCTGACCGAGCTGAGCACACACAAAATACAGAAAAAAGAAGAACACATGGCAGAGACACAGGAGACATGCATGCATAGTCGATCAGGGACTTCCTTCTGTCTCCTCCCCTGTCAAAGGTAAACGATCCATCGAAGTTGAAAGCTACCTTCTCCCCTCCCTCTTCGACCGCACACCGCCTTAGTCCATTCAGAGGAACAATGCCCACCATCTCACAAAAATGAATAAGAGCCCTTCCCTTCATGTTCTCCGTCTCGTTTTCAAACTCCCTCTCCGGTCTGAAAACTTCCTCTCTCCCGCTTGTTTGTGCTCACTCTTCCCCTTCTCCCCTTCCCTTCCCTGTCCAGACTATCAGAGGAGTTTTCTTTCTAGTGTGGGCGTTGAAGTCCCCCATCACGCAGACCTCTGAGAATCTGCTCTCTCCTTTTCTTTCTCTCTCTGCTCTTTTCTCTTCGATTCTCTCTGCCAAGTTATTGAGGTATGTCTCATCTGCGTAGTTCGACTCTTCATGGGGGTCATACAAGCCAACGAAGAGCGGGAAGCCTGGTGCTTCTGTAAATACCGCTATCTCCGTTGCTCTTTCTGTCATAAAGCCCAGCTCTCTTGCCTTTCTACTCATCAATACCATCATCCCCCCTGTCGTCGTCACTTCTCTTCCCTCTCTTACTAACGGGAAATTCGTTCCTTGCAGTCTTCCTCCATTCATACTGCACACTGTCCTCTCTGTTCTAGTTTCATTCATAAAAAGGATGTCGGCTCCTTTCGTTTCTTCTGCGAAAAGTGGGCTTTGCACTAAATTCTCCGTTCTTCCCCTTACGTTCAGAGCCCACATCTCTACTCCTTTGTCTTTCTTGTTTTGTTTGCTCTTCCTGTTCGTCACGGGGGAAGACGAAAAAGAAAAGGAAGATTCTGAAGAGGAAGACAAAGAAGAGGAAGAAGAAGAAGAAGAAGAAGAAGAAGAAGAAAAAGAAGAAGAAGAAGACAAAGATGAAGACGAAGACGAAGACAAAGACAAAGAAAAAAAAGAAGAAGAAGAAGAAGAAGAAGCAGAAGCAGAAGAAGAAGAAAAAGAAGCAGAAGAAGAAGAAGAAAAAGAAGAAGAAGAAGAAGAAGAAGAAAAAAAGAAGAAGAAGAAGAAAAAGAAAAAGAAGAAGAAGAAGAAAAAGAAGAAGAGGGAATGGGAGGAGGAGAAGAAGAGGAGGAGGAGGAAGAAGAAGAAGAAGAAGAAGAAGAAATCTCCCGGCGGTCTGGCCTCTTCCCACCCCTCCCTCCCTGTTCTTTCCCACCCTCTTTCTTTCCCCCGCCAGTGCCGGGGAAAGAGAAACAAAAACCAAGAGACTCAGAGAAAAAAGAAAAACAAGAGGAAGACGCAGAAGAAGTAGTGAAGCTGTAAGGAGACGGACCTGGTGGGGGACAACGAAGCAAAGAAGCTCGAACGGAACAGAAAAGAGAAGAACATACACATGAACACATGTTGGTACGTATTTGTTCATCTTTATGAATTAAACTAATAGATTCTCCTTCTCTGACGAGCCTTCGATTTCTGAGGAGAAAGAAAAGCCAAACCGGGATCCGTCTTGCTCGGGTGTGTTGATCGAGAATGGATGTATGCTGCACAAACATCTGGGATGCTCGAGGGTGTTTTCTGGTTCTTTCTCTCTGGTAGGGCCACAATGTACATCCCAGGGGTCTGACTAAAAGGGAACGAAATCGCTTTTTTCTTCTTTGTCCTTCCCTGGACTCTCCTTCCCTCCTGTCCTTCTTCCCAACAAAAATCCTCCACCTTTTCTCACTTGGTTTCTCTCCATCTCCCCTGCGGGTGGATTAGTCCTTTCTCTGTTCGGAGTTGCCCCGTCCTTCTCTGTGCACTCGCCTTTACATCGCTCTGCACGCAAAGGAGGGCACAAGGGGGGGGGAGCATACTGGTCTACATCTTTTTTCAGTGAGTGTGAAAGAGAGTTGGAGGGTAGCGAGGAACGTGGCCGAGGCTCGTCTAATCGACACACCTGTATAGGGACTGCCCCTCGCGAAGCAGTCCCGCTCCCCCCCCCTTGCATCAGCTCGGAGTCTCCAGTGAGCTTCTCCTCCCTGCGCTTAGGCCGGCCAAGCCAATTTGCAGAGAAAAAAGAGTCTCGACTATTCGGAGCGGAAGAGTAAAAATTTCTACACAATTTTGTGAAAGAGTGTGCAACTCGTTGGGGGCTCCACAGGTGGTCTCATGATTCGGCGTGCCTCCTTCCATCTTTTCCTCTTCCTCAGTCAGCACCTAAAACTTGTTCTTTCTCAAAACGTCAGACTCAGATGGAGCCTTCCTGGCATGCTCTCTCTTTATCCTCCGTCTCTTAATTTTTTTCAGTTCTTCCCCGAGCCCCATCTTTTCTACCCTCTCTATCGTGTCTCTCACTGTCCACTCGGTCATCTTTGCCTCTAACAACTTTACCCTTCTCTTCAATATTTCCTTTGCTTCCATCACCCTTTCTATTCTCTTTCTGAGCTCTTCTATCGATCTTTTTTCTTCCTCAATTAACGTTTCTTGCTCGTTTTCCCTTGAGAGCCTTCTTCCAGGGGGAGGCCGGCTCCCGACCTCTCTCTTTCTTCCTCCCCCCTTCTCCTCCTTCAACTGCCAACCCCGTTAACGGCCAACCCCGGAGGCCTCCCCCCCAGCGTTTGCCTGCTGCTGCTCTGCACTTCCATTCTGCTCCTGCATCCTCTTCTTTCCCTTTTGCTCAATCCTGGGGCTCGGTTTCGGGATTCCTGTTTGCTGGCCATCTCTCTCTGTTCCCCCCATTACGAGATCTCCATCTCTCTCTGAGGCTCTCGGTTGGGGTTGCTGTGAGAGGGGAATGGCTAGTCTCTGAAGGGCTTTCCTCGCCTCTTCTTTCTTCTGGTCGCTGGAAGCTGCATCTCCCATCACTCCCACTGCCCACTTTTTCATTGCCGCGTCTGTCTGCTCCCTCGTTCTTGGGATCACACAGCGGAGTTGGTCTCCTGTTTCTGGGTGCTGCATGTTGTTCTGTTCATTAAAGAGGGAGTCGAAATCCCTTGCTACTGTTTCCGCACTGAAGACCATCTTTTTCATTGACCCCCACGACTGATGATTCATCGACATCACCCCCTGGAATGCCTGGAACATCGTCTCAGCAAACGCTGCAGCCTGCAGTCGGGTATCTTTTCTCGCCCCATTGGGATCGAGTACTGCTGTGTAGATAAAATTCTCTGCATGTATACGGATGTCTTTCTTGGGCAGTTTCAGTCTAAGAACAACCTGCGAGCAGATTCTCTTTTCCTCTTCCACCTTCTCCTTGGCCGATCTTTTCTGTCCTTTCTCCAAATTTCCCAGTCTCGTTTTGTGATCGTTCACCATCTGCTGCATCTTTCTTTGATGCTCCCCCATCTCTTCTATACTGTCTTTCAGTCCCTGGATCTTCCCTCCCAATTTCTCTTCTGTTTGAGCCTCGCTTTCACGGAGTAGCCTTTCTATGGCACCTTCCGTCACGGTGAGAGCTGGCTGCTTGGGCATCTTCTTCCTGTCCTTCAGCATCTCCTTGTGGGTCCCTTCTTCATCTGAGCTGATATCAGAGAGGCCAGGGCACTTCAGAAAGTTTGTCTCTGCGTCTCTTTCCTCCTGTTCTGTCATTCTGATCACAAAGAAAAAGTGAGACGGCTAAGGATTTTTGACTGTTGTACGTGTGTCCAAAACTTTGCCGTCTCTTCACTTTTTCTTCTCGGGAAGCTTTCGTTCCGATTCGCTCTGAGAGCGCAGCTCGCAGAAGACAGAAGACAGCTCACAGAAGACAGAAGACAGCTCACAGAACTAATGTTCTGGAAATCCTAGCGGTATTCAAAAGTTGAGTATTTTTGATGACAAATTGATGTGGATTTTTTATACTGCTACTACTTTGTAGTAGTAGTATCTTTATAACATTTTCTAAAGTTGTTTTAATTCTGGCTCTTCCGCCCTAGGCCCTAGTCTAGCCTCCACCGAAACATCAAAAAATACATTGAAACATATACTATTGAATATCCTTTTCGTGATCGCGAACGTTTTCCCACTTAAAAACGAAAAAAGAATATATGTTGTAGATCTAGTTGTAGATTTATATATCTTTTTGAAAGTCTGACATTCATCTGCTTCAGGAATCAGGATTCTGCTTAAAAGTACTTACAAATGAATTAGCCTTTTGATCCCACTCTGCTTTAGACTCTGTTTCGTGACTCTGATCACTTAGTCATGTATCTTAGATTCTCCGACTTGCCAGTGACGACGTTTCGCGAACTCAATCGCAGCTAGGCTGAGCTAACTTGGAGCACTTTGCTTCTGGTGCGGCCTCGCTAGTCTCTGCAGGTCCAGTGCAGGAGGAGAAGAGGACTGATACATACTAGAAGGGTGTCTCATACAGGAAGAAGAGGGGGTACTGCTATGTTGCTGCGGCTCTTCCTCTGTAACAGTTCTTGTTTGCCGATTCACAGACTCCTGTATTTGAGAGACTGGATCGGTCCCTCCCCCAGCGGAACCAGAGGGTCTGCTGGAAGAAGAACTTGAGGAGGAAGAAGAGGATGAATTTCTCTCCCTCTGTGCCCTTGATAACAGCAAATTCCCTCCCACTGCATCACTCTGCGAACTTCGTGAGAAGATCGCAACATTTTCCTGCGCTGCAAACCTCTCTGCAATCTCTGTGTGAGATGTCGGACCCCCTGCCCCCTTCAGCGGCTGCCCTCTCGGACAATTATTCCGAAGCATCCAATCGATGGTTTCCTTTTTTGCATCAATTGTTTTTTGGGCATCCTTGAAGGAAGCGAATTCAAACCAGTATGCCCCGTGCGACCGGAGTCTCCAGAGACAATTCTGGAGAGAATAACCGGACCAGGGACAGTCCTTGTCGCGCAACCATTGCAGACAGTCCAAGCGACCTGCTGCTGCTGCACACATACAGGCGTCCTCATCAGGCTCTGTATCAACATATCGATTCGAGCGGAGAAATTCGAGCACTTCAAGATGCCCCCCCTGTGCGGCGTTTGACCAAACTCTTTGGCTAACAGGACACGGGGGTTTGCAATCTAAGAGAAATTCCAGTGCCTTCGTCTGCCCCCGGAAAGCGGCAAGCTCGGCTGCCCGATCGTCCAAAGGAGGGAGAGGGGGGTCAAGAGACATGGCCCACTGGAGAATGTCCAACCGCCCTGCCCCCGCAGCAATCTTCCTCACGCGCGCATTTTCCAAACTGGTGAGATCGGTGTCCTTCAAGGACTCTAAATCTCCCCAGAAGGTTGCGTGCTGAACAAATTGCTTTTCCGACCAGAACCCCCTCTCTCTGAGGAATGCTCTCATTTCTCTTGACAGCGGCCCTCGGCCGTTCACCATCAGTCTGAAGTGGTCCCGAAGGAACCACAGCTGTACCCCCAACTCTCCAGACAACCAGGTCAATACACCAACCTGACCAAACACAACGGCACTCTCTGCAACCATGCGCCACCACACATCCTCCTCTTCAAAGCATGCAGTCGCCCCACGCTCCTGTACAAGTTCACGCAGAAGAAAAATGTGACCCCCTGCAGCTGCACCTCTCAGACTGCACAACGAGTTCATGGCTAAACGGAGCCAGGCCGCGGAGGGAAATTGTGTTGCGGGACCGGCAGGAAATTCGGACCCCTTGGACGCAAATACAAAGTCCAGAACATCGCGCTGACCATTTTCGCATGTCCAGAAGAGAAGTTGATCCCTCTCTGAGTTGGAATCTTCCAAACAACGCGACCAAATCACAAGACTGAGGCGACAAGAGGCTACAGAGTAACCTGTTGAAGCCTTCCCGAAGCTGCGAGAGCCTGCAGCACGGAAAGCCTTACAGACTGTGTGAAGAAAAATTCCATGGGTGCCTCCAACGAAGGGAAACAACCTGAGACAGACAAGGTCGGCATCTGAGAAAACCTGTAGAACAGGAGGTAGACCCTCAGAAGCTGTGGAGACGGCGAGCAAATCCGATACTGCCCCCTTCATCCCTACCCCTCTTTACTCAGCCTCAGGGTGCCAGGAGATATCAAAACCATTAGTCACCCTCCCTGTAATGCAGTGGGACTCTCCGGTAATAGATGGTGATATGGTAAGAGCCTTTTGAGTCTGACAATGTCTGATTGACAAGAGGGTGGCTACGGGTACGTGGCTCGATCATGCTCGATCTGACATCGAATCTCGGCCGGCGCGCCATGCAGGCGCATACCCTGGACATTAATTTGTGTGCATTTTTATAAAAAATAAATTATAGATGCATTCAACTTTAAAGAAATCTAGTCCTGAAGAAAATTTACTTTTCAAATCATTTACTGTCATTTAACATTGACATGAAACTTTTCTTTCCTTGCAATTTGTGACACAAAGTCTGATTTCTCTGTTCTCTCCCTGGGTGCACCGCTCATCTCCAAAGCAAGGGGGGTGTGCGGGGTTTGCACGACAGATTTCACACTGCGTGACAGG
>JAHBMJ010003567.1:0-10041 GCA_018398765.1 Chromera velia | reverse complement strand
GTTCATGGGAATGCGTGTGTGGTCAGCCGCTCTGCGCGTTCAGGTCTGATATGCGGGCACGTTACAAGAATGCTGTTATCCGCAAATCTACCCACCTGTTTGATGGTAAGGGAGTTGTCATTAATGTTCGTTGAATTGCTGTCCTTGCGATGGCCTTTTAATTTTCTCAAGGAACAATATTTGCGTGTTTTGGTCCGTACGGCCAGCACGGATCTGATTGAAGGATGGTTGAATGAGATTGCGTTTCTGGAGCGCTTTAGGCCAACGATGTATTGAATATGTTTACATGTGTATCTTCCTTATTTCGATTCTTTTTGTCCTATTGATCTTCGATCGAACGTCTCTTTTACGTAGCACACAGAGCCAGAAGCGATAGAAAAAAGACAGTGGCGAGACCGAAGGGGGGGGTCGCGCGTGATGTTGTGTGTTGGAATTGCGGTTGCTCGTCTGGCATGTCAGGATTGAGAGTGTGCGCATTGGTACTGCGGCCTGTGCCAGGACGATTTTAAATTGTGCGCGCGACCGATCGTTCACGGGGTGGTGTTTGAGCCATGCCGAGATTTATTGATTTTTCGCGCCGTACGTGTATTTGGCATCGAATTGGCATGCATCCGTCTATCTATACATGCGTACTGAGATACAGGCATGTGAGATTTCGAGTAGAAGGACTGCTCTTCCACTGAACACAGTGCTGCCGCCTACTAGCACAGTGCGGAGACGGTTAGGACATACGTTACAGCTGTCTGAAGTAACTCCATTTCTAAGGTAACACTAATTATCATTGCATGACTCTGGCATCGGCTATTTAAAAAAAAATCTTTATTATTTTTTTTTTTTTTTTAATTTAAGCTAATTTAGGCAAACAATTGTTTATAATTGTTGTACGTTTGAGTGTTGCATAAGTGTTGTTCATGTGTTACACAACTGTTCTTCATTGTTATTCATTGTTAATTCTTTAAATTAAAAAAAAAAAAATCATGTTTAATTGATTGCTTATATTTTTTTTTTTTTTTGCGAACCTCTAGATTTTAAAATGTATTGAGGCCTCACTTAAAAAATTATGATGGTCTGTTAACAGTTTTTTGAAACACGCTAGTAAACACGTTGAAACCTACCGTAAGAAATTCAAGAAAAAACTGCGGTCTAGACTGCAGTAGCAAGTCGACTTATCATAGCGGGAAGGCCCTAGGGCGGAACATATCAATCAATCAATCAAAAATCAACACTGGATTGAATGAAAGTAGACAACGACGCGCGCATGGATAGCTCGGCCGGTATTGCAAAACCAGACTCGAGAGGCCCTTCCTTGGATCAATCGAGTCAGCGAAGCTCAGCCGTGGAAAAGACGTTATCAAACAAATGTAGACGTGGGCAATACACGGTGCATGTTTCACGCAATCCTGCCTCTCATGCGGGTAGACTGTTCTGAATGTCCTAGGCGAGGGTTCTCCATTCAACCCTCTCCTTCATTCTCCCCAGGAGCGACTTTCCCTATCACTTCCGCTCCTATGGGGGGGGGTGATTCTGCTGCAGCTGGAGATCTGTGTTGGCGTGTGGGGTGCACTCTAGAGGGTTTAGGGTCCCCACTGGTGGCGAGTCGGGAATCCTCCCTGGGTAGGGACGTGCCCGTGATGGCACTGAGGGAGTGGGGCAGACGGGGGCCTTTCTTCCCCTTCCCCCCTTTTCGGGTACCGTTTTGTGCTGTCCCAGTTTCTTCCCCGACTTCTATTTCCCCCTCTTCCATTTCAATCCCATCTCCACTTCCCTCCAGATCCTCCCCGTCCTCTACCTCCCCCTCTTCTCCCTCCCCTGTAATTTCCAATTGGGAGTCTGACCGGTGGACCTTCAGCGCAACCCCCCGGGGAGGAAATTCAAAACCGTCTCCCACATCCAAAACACCCGCCTTATGGGACCCCGTCTGTTTGATATTCTGCCTTCTGAAGAGAAAATACAACGGAACCACAACCAGAGGGATGGCAGGAACAACGGAGAGAAATCCCCCAACGTCCCTGTACCACTGTACAGCTCTTTTACATGACTCTGTGACCACCCCATCGCTACGGTGACGACACGCGATTGCGTGAGGTTCGTATGTCGCGACAGAGTACAGAGACATTCCGGTGATTGCCAGAAGGGAGAGGGGAGTCACAGAAATCCACATCCAGGGGAACCAATCTGGAAGCCGCCGACCCGTCAACAGACGCAAATCCTCAACCAGTTTCTTCGCACCATACCAAATAGTCGTCCCCGCAATCTCAGCAAGCACGATCAAGAAGATCCCCAGGCTGAACGCGTAGTAGTCCACCAAATCGGCGTAGAAGAGCCCACCCCCAGTGCAAAAGAACAGACCGAGAACCCAGGACAATCCGCAGACGACGGCCACGTTCACCCACCGTCTGTTTGAGGGTGCAAAGCCGCCCTCCACCATCCCGTCTACGACAGTCTCTGTGAGACCAAACTGACAGCTGACGCCGAGAGAGACCAACATGATGAAGAACAAGGCTGACCAGAGGGGGGCTACAGGAAGATGAGTAACGGCTGTGGGATACGCAACGAAGGCCATTTCGATTCCCCCCAGCCCCAATTTTTCAACTGCTACTCCCGACTGATGAGAGAGAAACCCCAAAACACCAAACACCGCAAAACTGCAGCAGAGCGAACAAGTGCATATACACGGATTGATTGATTCATTGACCACACACACACACGCGCGCGCACGCACTCTCTCTCTCTCTCTCTCTCTCACACACACACACACACAGAGAGAGAGAGAGATCACCTTTTTCTTGAGTGCATCTTACGCCCTTTTGCTTCTCCGTAGTTTCCCGTGTGCGGACAAATGCGACCATTTACGTCCAAAACAGAGAGATAGGAGGCAGAATGACAGAAAAACGGAGAAGACGGCAAGCACAAGGACCCGAACTCCCATTCCGTTTTGCCCAAAACAAAGAGAGAGAGAGAGAGAGAGAGAGAACAGAATTTTAAGAATTTACCCACCCACCCAGCGTAAATGCTTGTTGCAGCGTTGATTCCAGGGACAGACCAAACGACAGGGTAGAAGTCGTACCTGGATCATATAGCACAAAGTCACCCACACAGACGAATTCAAAAGACAAGCCATGTAGTCAACGGAGAAGGACACCTACATGCAGGCAAATGAATGACAAGAAGGATTCAGGAAAGAAGGGAAAGATGCCGCTCTTCAAGGATTCCGCGAAAATAGCATCTCCAGGTGAGGGGATGCACATCGCAAAATTCAATTCCAAACGAAGTCCCCTGCCCCCTTTGCATGTGATCTTCTTCACTGACTCTCATCCTGCAACTTCACCTACTCATTCACATCCTCAGTCCCTTCCCCCCTTATGCTCTCCGTCTCTCTCTCTCTCTCTCTCACACACACACACATACACACACACACACAACACGCGCGCGCGCGCACACGCACACACACACAGAGAAAGAGAGAGAGAGAGTCACTAACTCACTCACTTGATTGGATTCATCGACCCGAAGGTCACGTAGGAGCCCCAACCGACAGAGGTCGAGAAGAAGACCTGCTGCCCAGCTGCAGCCCAGACCTGCAGGAAGGAAGGAAGGAAGGAAGGCGGGTGGGTGGGTGTTGCACCAGAGAGAACAAAAGATAATCGATCGGCAGGCACGAAATAAATGCTGAGGGGTGTTTGGACTGTGAACGATGCGAGACACGCCGAGGGCTGTGTGCCGTGAGTGGGAGGAGGAAAGAGAGCAAAGATGCTGACAGGAGCGAAAAAGCGACCGAGATAGACAAATTTGGTGAGGAAAGGAACCACGGTACAAGGACGCAAGATCCAGACCACCACAGATAGAGTCCAGAATCTTTCATCAGTCAGGGATTAGACAAAGTCAATTTTAGTCTTTCGAGAGAATTGGCCTGCAAGAAGAAAGAAAAAAGAGAGTGACAAACAAACGAACCATGGGGTCTAGAATCTTGGGCCAGTCCGGAATCAGGTAGAACTTCAGTCCCTCCCAGGCACCCGGGAGCGTCACACCCCTCACCACCAGCACTGTCAGGACGACGTACGGAAACGTTGAGGTCACGTACACAACCTGTGGGCAAAAGTGCATGGTAAAGTGCACACCTTTCGTTCAGTCGATCACACACAGATATTCTCACATCAAGAGTATTCTCATGGGTGGTCAGTTTGGCACACAACCCTTCATACACCGACCCCTTTGAGTCCCCTAGATACTACTGGAAGTAAGCATGCACTTCTTAGAGAGAAAAAAGCAACAGAAGAAGAGACAACCAAAGATGGCCCCAAGACCATCTCTTCATCCACGTCAAAGCACACTAGAGCAACGTGCACTAGCCCCCCCGCCCGCCCACACGCCGACCTTGCCGAATCCCTTCACTCCTCTGAAAAGGATGAGGAAGATGAGCAGCCATGCAAACGTGAACGGAATGATCACTCTCCACTGGAGGGTTCCGACAGTCCCGGCATCGTCGGTGATGCCAAGAAATTCTCTCTCGAGAAAAATCTGAGCGTTCATCTCTATTTCTCCCGTCTCCGCATTCCTTCTCTCTGTCCATGGGAGCTCGTGAGTGAGAGAGACGCCCAGGTAGAAGAACGCATACGCAATCAACAGGTTGTAGTAAAGACTCACCTGAAAGGAACAGAGATCGATGCACTTACGATCACACTCACACACACTCGTAAGCACTCTCAAACACGAACAAATGTAGTCAGAAATGCATTCATGTACACAGGCGCGCAAGCACCACACATACACATACACACATACACACATACACACACACACACACACATACACATACACATACACACACACACACACACACACACACACACACACACACAAATACACAGACGATTTGACATACAGCATGAGGGGCGGGCCGTCAGATGCTGAAGATGAGGTACGCAGGAGGGCATGAAGACGGGAAGACTCTTGCAGTACAGAGACACCCAGCCAGCATTTGCTTTCATACAGAATAAGAAAAAAAAATCTGTATTAAAGTAAAAGCAGTACAGAGACACCCAGCCAGCCGTGCACGAGTGCGTGACATAGCACCGGCACTGTCTGTGTGGAAAATTGAGTGCATGTGCGGGAACGCGGAAGAAGGATCGGAGGCTGGATGCAGATCAGTCAGAGAAACCCTAAAGCAGCTTCCAACGAAGACAGGACATCCAAGCAGGAGGCACACAGTCTCTGAAGGGTTTAAAGTCGCTTTCCAGCAGGTATGCAGAGACTGGAGGCCGTTTCCCCCCCGTCTACTTACCAAAAAGCAAACGACGGTGGTGGATACTCCTGTGCCTGCACGGCGAGTCGAGTCAGGGGGAGAAAAATGAAGAGTGACGTGTCTGCAGAGCCAACCGTCTCTTGTCGATTCGGAGCACTTGATTGATTTGCTTCGAGCAAAGCAGCATCAGCAAAACGAGAGACCGGGTCGACGCACAGACAAAGAGACGTCTGTGCAACGGAGGATCTGACAAGACCGCATCATGCCATTTTCTTACCTGAGGTCCATATGGACATTCTTCTCCATAATGCGAGAGGGCCCTTCTGCGTCCGTTGTCCGACCGCAATCTCAAGACAGAAGATCGGAATGGCGACGAAAATTGTCACGGCAAAGTACGGAATGAGAAACGCCGCGCCGCCGTTCGCAAAGCACAGAGACGGAAACCTGCGGAGAAGCAACGAGACACAGAATCAGGCTGAATTTCTGTAAACATGCGGAGCCGCTCAACGGAGTCCTCAGCACTTCCTGGCCGGAGAGTGCACTTGACAGACCTCCAAATGTTCCCGATCCCGACGGCATACCCGACCAACGCCAGAACAAACTCTGCGGAGCGTCCCCACTGTTGTTTCTGCCCACTCGTCATCTCCTGCAGCTCTACTTGGTGTGTAGACGGTCACAATCGAAGGCAGAGACCACAAGTGACGTACAGCGTACACGGTCAGCTACTCGATCACTTCCGTTCGACCTTGCTGATCTTGATGGAAACCTAATGAGACCACCGCCCGCTCAAATCTGACAATTGTGATCCTTGGAGGTGCGAATTATTGTCAATCACCGCTCGAAAACAGCTGAGCGCAGCCGTGGCACTGTCTCTGTACCAGTGGAGACCTTGGCACGCACGATGTTGTCTGACAATGTCTGGCATTGTCTGGCAGACACCTCCGCAGAATTTATTCGATTCCTTTCTGGCAGATCGACCCAAGCGTACAGCTATATATGAATATAGCAAGTTAGTAGCAACACCTCAAAGTTTGCACCATATGGCTCGGCCATGCAATGCCATGCGCATAGCTAGCTCCGCGCGCGTATAGCGAGCCATGTGCATGCATGCGCATGCAGCTATATCGCCTCGGGGGGCAGCTCAGCTCTGCTGAGATCAGCCGAGAGGCCCTGAGATCGCACGCATCCGCATAACGCATTTTTTCATTTTTGGGGGGGGGATTCGCGGTTCTATCTCCATCACGATCAATATCGCCCAAATTCCAAAATGTGCCCCTCAAGCAACTCGCACGGAGCCGCGATCGCATTGTAATATTATATACTTTGCTCTTCATGATACGTGCCCCTCCAGTATAACTCGCACAAAGTTAATTACATATATGTTCATGCATGGTCCCGAAAAGCATATTTTGCGTATGTTACCGTGGCCCCCGCCATTTGCCCATGCATGCATTGCAGGCAAGACATGCCCAACATGTAATCAAATTATGGCCGACCCCCTAAATAGCCCCCCGAGGCACTTATCCAACTGGTTGGGTGTATCCCGTATATATAGCTATAACTTATTTATCACCCCCTCCAGGCGTGTATTAGTCCGGTATACATAGGTTTGGTTCGTATTTCCATCAATCCTAGTTGCTCTACATAGGCATCCCGCGTGGTCCCTATGCCTGCCCCTAGAACTACCATAAAAATTCCTTTTTACGAGATATGCTAAGGTCCCTGCATACCTAGGGCCTCACACTCTTAATCACTCCCTGCATTGCTGGATGTGTTCGGGTGATCTATCGATTCGATATGAAGGTGGGATACAAAAATAGAGACTGATCAACACTTTCTCCATTAATCTCCCCTTCTCTAGCTTTTCCTTTCTTTTTCTGTTCCTTATGTTGATACTAAATATTTCAAAGAATTCTTTTCTCTTCAACAGTGTTACTGCTTTCTTTCCTTCTTCATGTAATGGGTCTCTTTAATCTTATATTTTTTCTCTATCAAATTTAATTATGTTCAACTCTTTCTTGATCTCCTTATTTTTTCCTTCCTTCAGTAGTTGTTTCCTCCCCCTCTCCCTCTTCTTTCTTCACTCTCCTCTGTTTATTCGGTCGGTCAGTCTAACATACGCCGAGTACTCCCTCCCTAGCAATATTTCAGTAACTTTGAAACTGCGGGCCTCACAGCTTGCTTGTACTGATATAAGTACTGTAGAAAAAGCTGCTCTCTAAACTGTGACCAAAATCGTTTTCCACTACTGATCCACCACTCTCTGTCTTACTGCCTGATCTACACTTTCTCCCAACCTCTCACTTGACTGTCGCACCATTTCTTTCATAAAGCGCACTGTCTCTTTCCCTGGTCTCTCAAACGTCTCGAACACCAGAGGTATGAACCTGATCTCCACGGCTTTGCAAGCTTTATCGTAATGGGAGTGTTTATTGTTCTCCTTCTCCAATGCTGTTGCCCCTGCTTTCTTTGAGTTTCGTTGCAGTCGGGCCCCAGTTTGGATTGGGTAAATCAATGTAACATCTCCCACCACTGAGTCTCTATTTGGCAAATTTGCAGGTAGGTCGGGCCGTTTATCTCTCTCTTCTACCAATGGTCCCTCCCCCCCCCCCCCCCCCCCCCCCCCCCCCTACGCATGCCCCTCCTCTCCCCCCCATACTCCACCCACACTCCCCACCCTCCGCCCGCCCCGCGTCTCCCACCTCCGCGGTCCGCGCGCCTCATGCTCCCGACGGCCCGTGCGCCGCCCACCCGTCCCCCTGGTCACCGCGCAAACCGGGAAAAACGGAGGTGGGTGGCGGGAGGTAGGGAGGGGAGCTAGGCGCCCCGGGGCGATCGGGAGAGCGTGAGTGGCCCTGAGAGGGGTGGCCCGCGTGAGGTTGGGAGGCACAGCTATAGCTGCATGGCAGCTCGATCCATCGATCCGGCCTACATATGCATGAATGCATGCATGCGGTTTCAGATCATGCACCCGGCCATGCCCGACGAAGAATTAAGCAGATCGAATCAACGACATATGTTTGATCTGTCGAATCGCAATACGCAAGCGAACATGCGCAGGGGAGGACAGAACTCTCCAGACACAGTACATTCGTTGCAAGTAAAGAAAAAGGCGGAAAGGCTTTGACGGAAAGCACGTAACCTGTTGCCTGTACATACTTGTTGCATGCATGCACACAAGTTTTTCGACATATAACAACTGACACACAAAAAAAGTGAGATCGTGGTCTGCCTTCACTGGAGTTTCAGGATGGTGGGACGTCCACCTCCCCAGCTGTCTTCTAATGGATCCAACAACGCAGGTGGGCAGTCTTCTGCCGCACGGACGGTGGATGCGGGCATGCATGCAACGTGTTGTTGAGATGCGTGCCAGCAATGGATGAATTACTATTAATTGTTGACGCGTGCATGGAGAAGTATGACGTTCTTTCTCTTTCTGTATGGGTGGGTGCAGAGTTATGGCAAGCCACGAAAAGCGTCGAAATGTCATTCCGGAAGATTGCTGCGTCGCAAGCGCAATTCCAGAAGGCATTGGCACGGTCGAAGGCCAAACTGACATGGTCGTACATATCCGCACGGAGGGAGGACATGGCGAGGAACGGAAAGGCCGCCGGGTCAAGAACGGTGAAGGCATCAGACGATACACTTTTGAGACAGACAGCACGCCATATTGATTTTTCTTGGGTTGGTCTCTCGTCTCGTGGGCTTCGTGGGGGGGCATGCATTCAAGTCCGCAACAGGGCAATCAATTTTGCTTCCCGTGGTCTTTGCTTCCATAGGGAAGTTCACGTCGTGGTTGATCCATATCTGCACTATTTGCCAGAATTTCTTTTCGCCTCGAAAAAACCTTGAACAACCTACGTCGATCGCACATATCTTCACATGCAGGTCTTTTGAGAATGTCACTTAGTCGACGCTTGTTCATACTTAACCCCCGCTGTCGCCGAACCGGTCCATGCATTCTCTTTCGTTCTTCCTCCTATGCTGCCGACAGGTGATAAGAGTCACAGGAGTTGATGCCCATGCGGTCAGCCGGGCCCCGTCCTTTTTTCTCTCCTCTCCCCTCCTCTCCTCAAGTCTCTTTTGTGTACTGAGACAGCAAGACTTGGTCCGCTATACGTATTTATACTTGATCTTTCTGCGCTCTTCATGCACCCAGCATCTCTCTCGCCCTTTTTCCCCTGTCTCTGTGTCTACCTGAGAGTCGATTGACTGCCTGCGTTCATCTATGTTTGTGAGACTGAGTTCCCATGTCAGCCTTTTTCATAGGCCTCAATTTAATGCCATTGAAGATGCACAGACGCGTGATTCCGGTTTCATTCCTCGTCCTCTGCTTCTTTGCGCTGCCTTTCCTTGCAGCCCCAGCGGTCCTCGCTCGCTCACAGGGCCACGAGCAGTGCCCCAACGTGTGTGCAAGAGGATTCCTCGGCCTCCCTCCTGGACGAGCTGGAGGAACTGAATGAGGAAGAGGCCAACGCCAAGAATGTATTCATGAATGCAAAATCGAGAGCAAATGCAAACGTGCTCACTCACCTGGAGGTCAGTCGATGCAAAAAAGAAGTAGGAGAGTCAAGGCTGTATAAAGGGGCACAGATCGAAGGAAGAGTAGCCATGCGGAACAAGGAAGCACGCAAGTTGGGCGAACGCATCGCTTGTCAACTGCCCCACACAATTTCCTGAAGCAATGAATGAATGAACAAATGGATAGAGGATGAATGAATGAATGCACAAATGGATAGAGGATGAATGAATGAATGCACAAATGGATAGAGGCAATGCTGTTGCCCCTGCTTTCTTTG